>JAEIIJ010018601.1:0-14587 GCA_018904815.1 Drosophila ogumai | reverse complement strand
AAAATTAATTAAAAAATAGTAAATAAAACAAAATTAAAATATGCAAAATACATATAAGTACCCACACAAAAAAATGATATGTATTGATTGTATTGGTGTTTATAGCAATTAACTATGATTTTCCGGAATCACCACCATTCGTGAAGAAGAAACCAAAAATTTAATCTAACTTATTAAATAGAAATAAAAAAAAAAAAATATATATAAAATAAACAAAGCAATTCCAGATACTTGAAAAAAACAATAAAAAGAAGTGAACAAAGAAAACACATGGCATGAAAAATTTAAATCTACAATTCAAAAATTCATATAAAATAAGATATATCAAATGAAAAAATAATTGTTAAAAAAAAAAAAGAAAAATAAAATAATAGTAAAATAAAGCCATGAGTGCTCCGTAATGCTGAACACTCGAAAGACGACTGAATAACTTGAGAGTTCGAAATTGAAAAATTGACAATAAATTATGTCAAGGCATACTTGATGATGTTACTTAAGGGAAAGTCTTGATAGGAAAATACTAGATTTCAATCGATGCTTATCGATTCAGGAATACTAAGGTGGTCTTTTCCATTATGCAATAACGTAATAATAGTCATTTACTAGTAATTTTCCAACGACCTGGAAAATCCCGCCAATGTGGAGGAGAAGCAGAACAACTTGAGCTGTCCCACTAATATCCTAAAGGTTCTAGTTTTAGATTTAATTTGTGGAAATGATTTTATGTATCTAATTTAAACTATAAAAATCTTTTATTTATATTTAAATACAGTCAGCAAACCAATTTTATTGAGCATTCGATTCTAAATGTTGATTTGTAACGTTTGATATACAAACTATTCCTGTGTAATTGTTTTAAACATAAGCAAATGTAGTGTTGAATTTAGTGCATAAAATAACAACAGCGTCTTTTCTTGGCTTTAAGTATAAATATACGCTGGTTTGCTTCCGTTTTCTGAATTTAATGCTCCTCCAGCTTTGGGTTTTTGGCCATTGGGGGGGAATGTTTGAATTGAGATATAATAGATTCAATAGATTGGCAAAGAGAAAGGTCATCCTCGAAGCCCCAAATGCGCTGGAAGTTCGGCGTCGTTCCCAATATGAACGATTCCCTGCAGCTGGAAAAAAATAAATTAGGTACATTAAATCAGGTGTCCAGGAGTATAGCCAGTCAACTTACATATTCTGCATCATGCGCGTTTTAATATATAAGAAGTCTCGCTCCATCCAAAATTGTGTTAACAAGCTATTCAACTGCTTATGGGTATCATCCCCGCCGTTAGAATTGTCATCAAAGAATTTCTTAAACCATAGTAAGAGTTCAACACTGTCTAGGAATTGACCCTTAATCAGATTCTTAATGGGTATAATCTAAAAGTAAAAGTTATGAAAAATATGAAAGTGCAATGGGTTGGCCTTTTGTTTAATTGTTTTCAAATTAAATTAAAAAATTTTAAACCTAGAGATATTAAGCATTATTACCTTATCTACAGACATTTTTTTAAAGGCCGCCTGCAACATCTTGAAGTGTTGTATGACCTCGGGCTCTAGACTTGTTTCGGGCTTCGCAAGGCTTAAGAGTACTGACTTGGGAAACAGTTTGTCCGTTAGCTGGCAGTATGCGGTACCTAACAAAGAAAGTGGAGGCGAGTTCAACCAAATAGGAACGTTTTCGGAAGACACTTACGCGTGCACATGTCCTCGATCTTTGGGTACTCCAACTCCAGTACCTCGTTGACCCAAGCCAACACTTCGAGCTGCACTTGATACCTTACCTCCGAGGAATACGAGTTGAAAGCCATGATGAAGGTATTGTTTCTTAAATTAACACTGAAGGGAAGAAAAGAATACAGAAATTTGTTAGAGCACAGCGAGCTTTCCTTCTTTTCCAATCAAAGACAGATTTAGTGCCAAGCCAGATGAATTTCTCTTACCAACTGTATTGATCAGGTTTCTTAGTAAAAACGTCCGCTTTTAGCTGTTCTCTTGTTCAAGCTCGCAAAATTAAAACAGGGTTAATTCCTATTAATTTTTCGTTTGACAAGTTCCAGTGAATTACAATTTGACAGGCAAGGGTGTCATGGCCTACTCGTGATGCAATTATAATTTCTGTGTTTTGCCAAACAGCCAACTGAGGTTTAGCAATCTGGCAACTTTTAGAATAATTTCCATTTACTATATTTTTATAAGTCTAGCAACTTTTATTTTTATAATTACGTATAAAAGATGAAAAGGTAATTTATTTCTGCCTTTGCACCAGACTCATAATACCCTTTGAGAGGGTATAAAATTCTCATTAGCCTTGAAAAGGGACTAGCGGCAAATGAAAAGAAAAAAAAAAGAGCTTCGTCGCAGGGTAACCACCCCAGGAATGTCAACGCTGAGACGACTTATTGTATGATGTTTAATAATTTATGTATTTCCGATTTGTGTCCACCCATTTTTCGTTACACCACCCACTTCCTGTTCACCTCAGACAGCTCCCCGCGCCGCCCCTGCATTTTGTTTCGCCCATCGCACCCCCTTTTAAGTCCCTATCTCAGGTCTGATTCTTTTGGGGGCCTCGGGCTCATTTGTATGCGTGCAGCGTTGCGCAGCGCACTTATTGCGACCGGGGGGACACTTGGGTATTAAAAAATGCCAGACTATACGGAGCACACCCACTCCCAAGGCCGACCCAGGGCCCCGCGTCCACGCTATTGGCACCAGTCAGCGAAGCATTACTACTTCGACCCCTCTCGCAGTCAAAAATTGTATTATGCACAAGTTGCTTTGGTTCCATTCTGCTTGGGGTAAGCCCTGCCATGGCCACCCTTGCCTTCATTTACCACCCCCAGTCCCGTTTTCGAGTCTGAGAACAGCTTTTTATTAAGAAATCATCGTTGATTGTGTGGAAGGAAGTAATGTTGATTTTACATTTTAGAAGTGCGTCGTAGGCCGGGTATTTGGAATTCTCGGCGGGGTTGCTTGCTGCTAGCTACTTCCTACTTCCTATGTCTGCTTGTTTTCTCGTCTCGTTGCGGTGGCAAGTTTATTATAATAATAGGAGGCACACTTCGAGTACTTTGGGGAATTCCCAGGGGCAGGGGGACATTCGAGGCAAGTACAGTCTATTAAATTTATGAGTAATGCATGATGTTCTTTCGATTATGTGGGGTTTTGAGAAGCTTCATAGATGCTCATAGGAAAGTAAGTACCAATGTTTAAGCTGCTTATAAGAAGCAAGTATAGGGTTGTCTTTTTTACATTATTATTTAAATTAAATACATAAATAATAGTTTTCTTTTAAATCAATAAATTAATGAACAGACAAAACGAAAGTATGCCCTCGGATGCATACTTGTTGGTATTGGACTCTTAATGACTTGCTGTCAGTGAAAAATTCTACCCAACTACTGACATGCTTCAAGTTTATTAACAAAAATAAAAATTGAGAATAGGGCTTCCCAATGGAACATCGCTATAAATCTCACAAAGTGTAAACATCAATAGGAGCTCTTCCTTTACTATACAAATTCAATAGATTTAAATAAAAAAAAAAACAAAATAATAAAATAAATAAAAAGACATAAGTAAAGCCAGATGCCGACCTGATCAAAAAACAAAAAGCAACGATTACCTTGAGAGTAAGAAATATAAACATTTAAGATATAAAGTCAAGGCCTACTAATATACAATTTTAATTTTTAAGAAAATGTACTTTGAAATTTAAGTGCTCTGTTTCTGTTAGAATTCGGCAATGATTTATTGAACTCAATAAAGAAAAGCTTGTGGTAAGATGACTAGCTTGGAAAATATATTCCCGATAATATACGCATTTATTTGGACCCCTTAAAGACCCTTTTCCCCAACACCCTTCAGCCATGACCGATTGTTTGAGCATTCTTTAAGAGGTTCAGTCAACTGCTTTGCATATACATATGACCGATGGATGACTCGCTGGAAATGTCCATAAATCTTGGCCCAGACATTAGTGCAAAAACAAAGGGCACGAGCCTGGACTTTTGGCTGTGGTTTCTTGCCGAAAACGAAATTAACACAAATTGTGCGAGGCCAATGGCTGCTGTTTCGGGGGGTCGTGCATAATCGTTAATGAATTATAGTGAGTATAAATGCGCCACCAAACCCCAAGTCCTGACGAGGGAACCCTTGCGTGTAGCATGTGTTTATGGCCATATGACTCTGGCCTACTTCTGCTCTGGGCTCTAATGAAATTTTCACGCTGCCTTTGTTTTAATGCATTCCACACACCCAAAGGAGCCCGCAGGACTCGGAACTTCCATGTTTGTGCATTAAGTTTGTCGTTTTTCTAATTTCCAACCCTCGACTTTGGGTGTCCATTAGTCACGCGCCTTATCAAGGTGCTGCCATCTTGTGTTACCAATTTCGACCGATGGCCAGGCCACACCCCCCGCATTAATTGCTTTTTCATAACAATAATTTTTCTTTTCTCCCTATTTTTTTCTCTGTAAAAGCGGTTAGTAGTGGCTAAAGAATGCAATATTCACACGTTTCAAGAATTCTGGAGGAAAAGTATGTAAATCAAGTAACTTTAAGATTTAAACAAAAATATATTAAAGGAATAAAAAAAATCATTTTTTTTTAACTATTTTAAAATTCTTAAGTCTTATTGTATTTCAAAAGGATTTTTGACCTTTTCTTTTCCATTTTTCTTTTGGAGTTTCTGCAAACATATCTTAAACTCCTTTTCTCCGACAGGAAGTGAGCAGCATTGACTTCCTTGAGGCCCCCCCTTATTCCCAACATCATTCACACTTTGTTTTCTGTCCCCTCCCCGTCCATCGACATGCATAAAACATTTTTGCCTTCGTTTTTCATTCATTTGAATTGAAAAGCTTTTCGCAGCGATTTGTTATGCAAGCTTAGAAAACAAACACAAAACAAACAAAATGTTAAAACAAAAAAATGAGAAAAAGGGTAAAGGAGCAGCACAAAAAAGACAGGGAGATGGAGAAGCCCCAAATGAAACCTGACGCTGAAAATTTGCTGAATGCCTTGCACAGGGCCCCCTGTTTTCCCCACCCCCATCCATTTTCCAACCCCCCTTTCGGTGCCCGTTTGTTTGTTATCAACTTTGTTGCTGTAAAATGTAATTGCATATGCAGCCACGCTTCAAAGCGCTCTCAAAAAAAAAAAAGACAGAGAAAAAAGACGAATGGCAGCGAGGCTGGCAAACAATTTTTTACAACGGAGCTCCCCCAGTTTTCCCCAGTTTCCCAGGCATTTCCCTCATTGCGCCGACTGTGGTTATTAGTATTTTTGATGGTGTTTTCCGTTTGAACGATTTCTGGTGCAAATTTCCGCTGGCACTTCAAGCAAGACGCTTAAAATTGGGATTAGTAAATGGAGTTTGGATATATTGGGTCACTTTCTGGCCTAGAGTTAAATGTTTTAAAAATCACAGAAAATTGTATAAGTTTTGGAGGATATTTTATATTAATAAGATGTTTTTAAATTTATTTAATTTTACCTTGAACTGCAGATAATAATATATGTAATAACTATGGCTTTTTAAGGACAGTTTTTATTCCTGAGACTAAAATTCCCCTAAAGCTATAAAAATTGTACCAGTAAACTCGCAAAAATTTTGCAACCAAAACCCCTTTAATGCTATCAACAAGTTCCCCAAAAAAATACCAAAAATATCCCCACTCCGAAAGCCCCCAAAAAGTTGCACAATTTGTTGTCAGTTTTTCTTGTTATTGCCGTTCAGCCATTTGAGGGGCTTCTGAGCCAAAACTATTTTTGGAACACATAGATATTCTTTTTTCCAGCTTCTATTTAATCCTTTGAATGTTTTATTGCTTGTGAGAGGGAGCGGAGGAGCCGGGATATCATTGCAAGTTTAATTTTTTTACGGCGCCGGTTGCCGAAAATAAACTATTTACGGGATAGATGCCATGTAATGCCCTCGCGCATTGTTTCAACAATCGCAGAGCAAACCGAAATGGAAATCTCTAAATAATAAATTTGATACAACGGAACAAATTTTCCATGCGTCGTTTAAAAACTTGTTCATTGTCATGTTTCCCCCTTTTTGTTGTCGGAATGGCATGGGGATGGAGGTGGAGGTGGAGGTGGAGTTGGAGGATTTTGGGGATTTGTGAACCGAATACCAAACAAGTCTGGGCAGCTACGAAATTCCCAGTGTCCTCCCGGTGAACGGCAAGAATTTCGTAGAGAAAATAGTTTTGCTTCGGGCTAATTTGTCTGAAAAGTCCTGGGCATCTTTAAAGGATTGAAGGGCGGGCCGGCAACAAGTGTCAGGCATCAATTATGGCCAATCTCCCAAACAGATCTTATCCACTCGCACATATTCGGAGGCCCCGTAATCCCACGTCCAACTGTTCGGCACATAAATTCCCGTCTCGCCTGGCATTACACGATGTTATCCGGCGCATTTACGTACGCTTCCAGGCGCGATTTTCCCTGTCGATAATTAAGCTTAAAATATACTCGTCTATGGGATTATGTTTTTAATATTTTATGATTTTTAATGGCACACTTGTTCCATGCGCGTTTGCTGTTGAATATTCCAGAGGGGGGAAAACACACACTCGCACACGAAAATAAACCAAAACTGATTCGACGTTCGTGTCAAAATATGAAAATCGAAAATATCATCGGCATTACGCGCATTTTATTTGTGGAGTAAAGTATTTTTAAGTGCGCTGGAAAATCCTGGTGGCTTAAGGCACTCAAACCAAAGCGAGGAGTTTACTGGATTTAAAAAACTATCAGGATTTTCACCTTCGCTACGACAAGACCCATTTTAGGCATCCCTTGGCGGTCTCCAGGACCTTAGTCCCGTATCCAAAGAGTGATGACCCCAAGAATTTCTAATTAAATTCTTGGAAAATTTCACTGCCTCCACGAAAAGGATGCTGGGTCAATCTGTAACATCATAAGTCGATTGCCGAACCGATGACACAATTTTCCCTTCTCCGAAAATTTGTTTGCATCCCTGTGTTGTAGGCAAATATTTGAAAAATGTATTTTTAATTGCACAAAGTCAAAAAGTTTCGCTAAGCCTTTGCCGGCATAATTACCAGCAGCGACAGCGGAAGGGGAATGCCAATAAAGGAGTCTGAGGTCCTGAATCAGGATCCCGTTCGTTGTTCCCTGTTCGCTGACTTCCTGCCGCTGACAGGCGCTCCTTGTGGCGACTGTTGCTGCATATTCAGCAGCCGGCGACGGCGTCGTCGTCGTTGTATCCTTGAGTCGAAAATATTACATAATTATTCAGGCAGCTTCAGCAGCAGCTCGCTCCCCGTAGCTATTCGGGTGTTTGATGACCCTGTTTATGAATACGTTAGCATTAATTAACTTTGATTTAATTAAACGAGCCACCGAGTCAGGGCCAGACATCAAGACAGCCGGGACCTTGGTCACTTTCCCCGTCAGCCACTTGACTTGACTTGACTTGGTTCTGCCCTGCCTCCCAGTCGGTTAATCTCTTAACCCGATGTCGTGGCTCTGGCTCCGGCTCCTTTTGCGGCTTGGCGCCGCCGAGTTCGCACCACCCAAGGCGGCCAACTGGAAGAGCACAGCCTCAAAAGACGCAGGCCATCCTCATTTTGAACCCCATCCCCTGTTACTGCTCTTTTTCCTGTCGCTGCAGCCTGGCACTCCTCAAGTGGAAAATCCTTTTCGCCTATTTACGCGGCCTTAACAAGTCAACATGCCATCGAGGGAGGGAGGGAGTTGTCTTTAACTTGGCCCGAAAGGGAAATCACTTGACTGGGGAGGCCACCAGTGGGGTTATGACTAATCAAAAGCTGACTGGGATACCCACAAATCATCCAGGTTAATCCTAGGAGTTACAGGAGAAAGCTTTAATTACTTTATAAAGGAAATATATTACAGTAATGAGGAAACTTTCATAATAAAACTACTTTATTATTTGTATTTAATTGTTGATTAACAAGGATAAAATCCATAAAATCAAACTTTAAATTATTTAAATACTTAATTGTAGATGATGTATTTTTGATGGCTGTTTTACAACTAGATTCAAGGCTTTATTTATATATAAAATTAAATATGTAATATAAACTAAAAAAGTCTTAACCTGTTTACCATCTTACTGGTTACAATAAAACAGCATCCTATAAATCCGCTATGATCACTGAGTATTCCAAGACTGCTCTCCTTTCTCCTCTCGTAATACTCCCTCCATTTAGTCCCAGTCTTCAGTCCTAGCTCTTACATGGAAAGGAGCCTTTCTTCATTTCATATGCGCTTTGATTGTGCTCTCGTTTGTGGCCTCGTCTTGTGCCTTTGTTTATTTGCGTTAATAAATTAATTAATTGCCTTGCGGCTAGTCAACAAAAGCAGAGGCAGCCGCGACAGCAAGAAGGAGCCAAAATAAATAAGCAAAATATTTGCTTTAATTTACAAGTTCGCAAAGAAGGGAAAACGGAGACCGTTCTGGTACAGAGTGCCATCCTTTGTGGGCCCGTTTTCGTTTCCATTTACAAATTGCATTAGATTACAGCGCGATAAAGCGCGGGGCGCGTTCACTTGGCATGATTTCGACTTATTTGCACTTACAAAAAGGCCAAGCAAAGTGGCTAAAACCCCCCCCCCGACTTGTTGTCCCGTCCCAACCCTGCGCTGTCGGTTATATTTTCCACGCCATGCACATTTTTATGAAGCCGGAGAGCTGGGAACTGGCGGCCATGTAGAACACGGTTAATTAGCAATTAATGAAGCGATAATGAAGCCAAGATAAACGACAAACGAGTCGCCAAAGAGGATGATGACGAGCAGTGTTGCCACCGTTGTTACAGAGACAAAGAAAAGGGAGCGAAGATTAGAGTACCCTCGATGGACAATTATAATTAAATGGGATATAGGTTTTTAGTGATTCTAAGAAAGCTGTCTAAGCTTCAGATTAATTGTTGGTAAATTAAGTTATGTTTTCTCTACTAATGCTTCTCCTTAGCATCTTTTTAAGTGTCCTTGATAAAGCCTTAAATCCTAAAAGAGATTAGGTTTAAGTTTGAATGATTTATTATAACCAAAACTATTATTTCTATATCCTTCGTTCATTGCCAAGTCTATATAACACAATTCTCTGTCATACATATATCATTAGACCTGTTAAAAGATTCAAAACTGAGTGGACCTAGTCGTTTCTGGTTAATTATCGCTTACTTTGTCCTTGGTCCAACGCCAGATTTGCGGCTGCCGGACATTCGTTTGTTGTTGATGATGTTTATTTTTTCACTTTTTTTTTATTCCTGCTATTCTTCTTTAAATTAAAAATTTTGTTTTTTCAGTTGTGTGTTGTTTTTGGCTGGGCTCTCCTTCCTCCTTCGCCACATCCCCTCCTCACCTAGACCCATTTTCGAGCGCGCGAAATTGTATCATTTCCTCGGAAAAAAAACATATTCTTTTCGTTCATTTTTTCTGTGTTGGTTTTATTTTAAGGCTAATTAGTTTGCCGGTGCCGGGTGCCGCTCGGCCCGAAAGTTTCCTGTCACTTGCAGTGGCAAAAGGCGTTGCCAATTAGGTCCTGCTGCTGCTTCTGTGGACAGCCGCCTCTGACCTTGGCGCTGTCGATTGGCTCGGGGAGTTTTCGCTGTGAGTCGAGGGAGTGGGGATTTCGGGGCCCACGGATGGAATGAGCTGGAAATTAAAAGTGTGCCGAGACGCAGAGTTTGGCCCAAGAAGAGTGTCTGTTTGTGGTTAATGAAATCCGCTTTAAAGTCCTTAAGATTTAGGTTATTTTAGGCTTTAAAATATAGAAACTTCTGTAAATAGCTAAGTTAGAATTTTTTTTCCTCAAATAAGACAGTATTTATAAACATTTCCTGGTTCAGATTCCCCTGCAATCTAAGCGATTGCCTCAAACATTTCCCAACCATCGATCAACTATTTTCCTGCTCCTTTTCCCGCTCCGCAGCTCAACAATGGCTATGGAAATCTGCTGGCTGGCTGGCTTCCTCTTCCTTATGACAGCATTACAACGATCTAATTTTCATGTTGTCTGATAGGAAAGTCTTGTAGAGCCGTCGGTACAAGCCAGGAATTTATCACAGAAGAGAAGAGAATCTGCACTCCCTCGACGTTCGATGTTGCCCTACCTCCGACACTCTGGCTCTAGCCTGTTAAAATATTATCAAAAATTGTGTATCTCGGGGCTCGGAAGCTTCCTGAATCTGAATCTGTGCGGGGCTTGTTGGATCGGCCGTCCATAGCAAACATGCTCACAGTTGTTGCCTCGGGGATGCTTGACTGGCGATCGCAACAACAGGAAAGGAGAGCTGGGGTTTTCTGGTGATAGGAAGGCAGAAGTACCCTTTTATATTTATTTTTCAGAATATAATAGAGTTGTATATTAAATATTTTCTCTAATTAAACAACTCTTTCTTTATAAAATTTCAAGGTTAATTATGTGTTAATTAAGTAAAAATTATATTACCAAAGCTGCCTCCAGCAAAGCCCTTCTCATAGTCAAAACACCCTACTTCTAGGTATCGCAACTGAAACATCCACAACTGTTGCTCGTTGCTCCTTGAGGTTGCTGTTGTTGCTGTCCGAGATTAAACAATGATTGCCTTTTCATTTGCATTTTAAGTCACGGTGCTAGCAAAGCAAACCGAAGCACTGGCAACTATAAGAAGTCAGAGGGGTCGAGATCTCACTTGGCAAGTGTTGTTGTTGCTGCCAACTGCCGGCAAACAGCAACAGCAATGGAAATTGCAACTGCAGCAGCAACATCAGCAGCTGTGGCTGCGGCTGCGGCTTCTCCCCCTGCCACAAAAACAGGTTTCCTTGTGCCGAAACTAAACACATGCCGCCAAGATTGAAATGCAAATCAGTTAATGTAGCCGGGCTGCTCAGAAATATCCAGCAATAGGGCGAAGATTGAAGGGAGAGAGCCCTTTAAAGTCTGCACTGGAAAGAAAAAGGCAAAACAAAAAAAAATGTCTTATCTTCAATTTTCAATTTTTAACTAATTATTCAGATTTATTAAGCTTTTAAAATCCAACTCAGAAAACTATTCCGAATTCAACAAACTTTGACTTCTATAATTTCTTATTATTCCAAATTTTTCTCCGTGCAATTCCCCCGAGATGAGCATCTTGAACAAAGTACCAGCTTGGTCTGCGACTTTTGGGCCATCGATTGAGCTCCTTTCTGGTCCGATGAAGTACGTGTTGGCCTTCTGTGAATTCCTCTTCTAGCTGTTATTATATAATTGGCTAAGCCCGCGGCGCCAGGAGGCTGCCGGTTAGGGGACTTGGCCATAACTCAAAGCCAGGCAAATACCGGGCCCAAATGCCATCGGGAGAGGCTCCGGTGCCGGCTTCTTGCTCATAAAAATGAAAATTTGTGCGACAGATTTTTTGCGAGGCACTAATCTTGGAGAACAGCTGCTAGGGGTCGTTTTCCCCTCGGCCAGTGTCCTGTGTCCACTCATCTCGATTACGAGGTGTAAATTTACTGACGCACATAAAGCCATTTGGCTCCGTTCGCCATTCGGCGTCCTCCATTCCGTAATCCCTGGCAGCTCAAAATCCAATTCATATATTTACCGCCGGCCAAGGGAGACATTGGCATTATGAGCGTTAAGCTTTCTGGCCATTTCATGCTTCGGCTGGGGGTAAAGCTTTATAAATTTTGATGATATGTGAGTGTGGATTGCCGCTCATTTGTGCCCGGCTTGGTGGCTCAACGTGTTGCCGCTTAATGTGCCGGATTTGCTGGACTTTTGCACTGGAGCAGGGAGAGTGAGAGAGGGAGGGATGAGGGGACGTAGACTGTGGGGCTTGTGGGTGGATACGGCGGTCCTTGATGAGCCAAAGAGTTAAGCGTTGGTAAGCGCACACAAAGAGGGAAAGCCGGAAAGTTGCTGGCAACTCTGGTTTACAACTGATAAACTACTCGTTGACTTAATGAATGGTTGGATTAAGTAGGGCACTTCTTTGAGTTAAATACTTTTGTAAATACTTTTTTAAAGAGCTACTTTGTTGGACAGCAGAAATATTTTGAATATTAGAAGTTCAAGCTGAATTTTCTCCTTGTACATATTTCGTTTAAAATTTTGATTGAATTTCCCAAACCTGACATAATCTCCTTTCACTTTCGCGTGATCCTCGAGGCACCAACTCCACCACTTCAACGCGGCATCATGTACCCGACAAAGCCACCCATTGAGCCACTCTCAGCGCCTCGGCTCCTTGGAGAAGATTGCAACATTAACACTTACTGCACACGTCCTCCACGAAGCGAAGAGGCCAACCTTTAACCCCCCTAGCACCACCACCACACATTGTGATGTGTGCCAGCTCCTCGTCGGCTCCATCGTCATCATCGCCATCATCATGGCGTCATCAACGCCTGGCATCATCTGCGGCCTTTATCAATCCACCTTCGCTGAGCCTCCTCTCCTGGCTGTTTACATAACCAAGGCGGCATGCCACTTTAGTGGGCGTGCCCCAAGCCGGGAAAAATTGTGTTAAAATTAATGCACGACCGGCAGAGGAGCTAAGTAAACTGGCCTTTCATCGGCTTCTCAGCCATATATTTCCATTTGCCAGTCATCCGCCACCAAAGTCGATCATCGAGCCCCGTCGCTATGCTGGTGTAGATTTTTCGAACCCATAATTACCGATCTGTGTGAGCAAATATATATAAACATATGTATGTATAGATTTATAGCAAGGCACGCGGAGATCTAGCCACGTTTTCTGGCAGATCCGAGAGCATGATTTAAAAGGGCAGACGAACCCGGTCCCAGTCCCATCCCCACCCGTTCCTTCTCTGGGCTGAAAGTGATTGTACTTTATAGATTGTGAGCCTTTGTTGACTTGCATTCTGCAGAGCTTGTGCAACGTGTAAGACATGTTTGCCTTAGAAGCAGCCCCCACTCGAGGCTGAGCTTGAGTCATGCATGACAGAGATTCATAGGAGAATACCAGGTCTTGGTCTTTGGGAGGGCACGAAATAAAATAATACAAGTAATTCGAATATTTTTTAGCTTATTTTCAACTATTATTTTCTTAGCTTAACCAAATTGTAAGCTCTTAAAAAAAGTAAAATTAAATTACCATTTTAGATAAAATGTTTAAAGGAAATGATGATGTTTCATCCATTTATCCTCCTTATAAAACTTCCCCTAGTCAGGTCTCTTGATGAATCCCTTAGTTCTGGGCTTGGCATAGACCATTTAAGCATTTTATATATAATTACACCATCGTTATGCAGTCTGCTGGTGGAATCCCCCAGTGGCCTGAACCATTAACATTGCCACACAGTGCTGCTGTCACCTGCAGGGCACCGGGATGGACGATCAACCCTTAAGCCGAGTGCGCAGTTTCCTTACAGATTTCCAAGGAAAACGATTCGCACGATAAACCCGCACTACGGCCTAATGAATTCAAATGAGCCGCCAAAGTTCATGGCCCCCGGGCTTTCCCCCGACCGAGGATTCCGTGCAGTATTAATTAGGGGAACCACTTACATCGTTTCAGTTGGCGCGCAGTTAAAACAAGGCAGTGCTAAAATCATAACAGCTGTGACGTAACAAATGGCACCGGCGGGGGTTCGAGCCGAGCCCGAAATCAACCACTTGAATTCCTTTTTTATGCCAGCCAGAATTGATACATAAAACATTGCCGTGGTGCGGGCAGCAACCCGGGCAACCCCTAATGAAGCCATCAACTCACGTAAATCGCCACAGTTGCCGCCGAAAGTTCTGTGCCCTCGCTGACCATGTAAGGATATGGCTGGCAGGGACCTTTTGATGTGGGCCAAGCACTTGGGCAAATATTTGCACGAGGAACCAATCCATCCGGATCCGGGGTGGGTTCTGCAGAAGCAAATTGGAAACTTTAAAAGGGCTGCCAAAAGACGCAGAAAAATCCTTAATCTCGATGCGGGTCACCCTTGATTTATAAAAAAAAAAATCAGAAAAACAAAAATCCAAACCAATATCCCTAAAAAATAAAAGACCAATGCTCTTTATGTGTTGCGGGTTAACGAGCCCGCGGTTCGGGCGATTACAATCAGTGACAGAAGGCAAAAGCCCAACCCCTGATCTAATCTCCTCGAGAGATTCGCAAGGTCCAGTCACTGACCCATTCGTGAATTTTTGTCAGGGGCCACCACCACCATATGGACAAAGGCAATCAACGTAAATTTGCCTGGACATATGTTGGGTAAAGTGCACGGCGGCAAGGGTTCTCCGCTAATAAATCGGAGAGGAGGGAATCCATGGCCATTAACTGCTAATTGAGTACGTTTACAGCCGGCCAAAAGCCACTAAATACTGGCCTCTGGTGACTGACAATAGGGGTTTTGGTCGTCGCCAGCGATTAACGAGCCCTCAACGGGTTGACATTATGAACTAAACCCGTTTGGAAACGAGCCATTCAAGAGCAGCCAAAAAAGCAACTTTCCATTTTTATATCCACAGCCACATGCAGCTCACGATCGGTCTTTTTCGAAATCGAATTTCGAGCATGCCATTGATAAGGCCAAGTTTGGCAGCCAGTTTACAACTGGCTCGTTGGTCTAGGGGTATGATTTCCGCTTAGGGTGCGGGAGGTCCCGG
>JAEIIJ010018600.1:0-74169 GCA_018904815.1 Drosophila ogumai | reverse complement strand
AAAAAAAAAAACAAAAACAAAAAAACAAAAAAAAACAAAAATATGAAATAGTAAAATATATATATCTAATCTCAGATTTCGGAGGCTTTACCCAAATTGTACTCAAATTATTTATTGAAAGAAAACGATTCTGAAAATTTAGATGTGAACAGATAATAAACAAAGAGCCCAGATCGATGCTCAAAAGCGGAATATATTTTTCGGCCTATTTACAACGTATTCCTTAAATTGGAAACTCTAACTATATGGTCCGAAGCGGCTCTCCAAATTTTGGAATATATACGAGCAAGTTTGGTCATCGTATGCCGGCTCAATCTTATCGCCCTCGATACTGGCCAAAATCAGGAATTTTGTTTGGGGGCACTGCAAATACAAAACAAATGCATAAGTAGAGCGATAAGTTAACAAAAATATAGGAAACAAGAAAACATTGAAACTTGCTATTTAAATTTATGTAAGTAAACTTGTATGAAAAGAGATATTAAAAAATTGGTTTGGTAGTTAAGAAATATATGTATGTATATTTTAAATCCACTCCTATAGTATTACCTCCTTGGGCTCGTTGTGTTTCCACAGGTCGTTGGCCTCCAGGTAGGTCTTCAGAAGGATGCGCCACTGCCAGAAATTTTGCTTGCCATGCAGCCTGGGAATAGCCCTAAAATCCAACTCCGGGTGACCCATTTCGTTCTACTTCGAGGCGCGGACTGATAAGGCGACGGAAAAGTAAACCCAACACCTGATATCGAAAGCTCGAAAGCTCTTGCTATCTGGGAGGGACTTAACATTCGGGCTGCCAACATTAACAGCTCTAGTCGGGGGTTTAGTATTTTAGATCGAACGGAATGTTGCGGGGCGCGTGAGTCACTAGCCAAACTTTATCGCCAAGTTTCTAGCCCTTTTCATTGGGGTGTTCAGAGGGTGTTCGGGGTAATAGGCAATATGTTCTCATGCGGAAAGTGTCAAACTCGAATCGACTCCAAATTGTTTGCAATTAAACCATTAAGTTATTAGAATCAAATTTAATGGGTTCAAAAATGTGGAACAGCAGTGAAAATTGTTTGTTAACAATAGGAACATTCAGTGGAATGAAATTATCGAACCACAAAGTTGTCAACACAACGCATCCGAAACTAAAATTTATTTAATGCTCACACAAATACACTTTGCAGTCTGAGTTTCTAAAGATGGGTACTTGGGTTTTATGGTTGTCAATAATTTTAATTACTGAAATATAGTGAATATATTATTTTATTTACTATTAGTAGTATTATAATTATATTTACTATAATAATATAATAAGGATGTACATATATTGAGAGGAATAGTCTGAACAAATTATGTCGTGCTCAATATGATATCAAAAATATCGTTAACATGGGTTATGGCATTTTAAATAGGATTTTGTTTCAATATTTAGATTATTTAGATTAGATTAGATTAGATTATTTATTTATTTTTATTTTTTTCAAAATATATTTGAACATCTTCAAAATAGACATTTTGTAATGGTTCTATTTATTAATCATAATATAGTTTTTTAAAGAAGTTTAGTTTTTCAAAGTGGAACTATTCCTAATCGTGATATCACATAACTTTGTAATAAATCTACATTTTATTTTCCCATCTTTTAAAATATTTATATAATTTTAAGAAGGGTAACCTAACTTCGTTGGACTTTCCGTGCATTTTCCACTAATTCGCTTTTTATGATTGCCTTTTTTGCTGCTCCATGCAGCGGGGAAAATCCCTGAGCTGAGGAGGCCATTCGTCAGGCAATTTATTTGGTGGGGAATTATGGACAGGTCACCGCTATATAGCCCACCGGAGCAACGTCGCCTCGATTTAGTTCTCGCTGGCCATGACTCACTATCGGTTCGGTTGGCTGTGGTGGCTGCCAGTTCTGTTGCAGTGCCTCTGCATCGGTGCGCAAACCTGGAGCTTTGGTCCTGTCCAGACAGATGCCGGTCAGATAGCACCGCAGGTGCCGCAGCCCAGCGACGTGGCCAGTACCGCGAATCACACGAGTATGTGGCTCCACTTGACTTGATATTTGGGACTACAGTTTCCTGGTTTCAGTACTCACCAGGCAGCTGATCGTGGGCACCTTGGTGCCGCCTCAAGTGCCACCGGGAACGTGGCCCCCAGTACCCTCAATTGTTAACCCGGGCACAGCCAGCTACTGTCAATGTGTCCCTCCTGGATCCTGTGCCAACCCCATACCCACCGTTCCCAGCGATGGCAGCGGTCAAATCGACATCAGGATCGTCAATACGGGAGCGTTTGTAAGCAGACTCTGAAGACTTTTAACTTTAAGGATACACTTAATGATATCCTTGGAACACTTGCAGCCCTCGCTTCCGAGCACTACAGCCCCACTGACCTGCAGCTACGGCCTGGTGGCCTGCTGCCAGGCGGGAAGCTATCAGTGCGGCCGCAGATTCCCGCCACCACCAGGCTCCGCCACTGCTGGAGCAGGACAGGCCAGCTTCGGAGCATATCCTTGGCAGGCGGCGCTCCTCACCACGGCGGATGTCTATCTGGGCGGAGGAGCTCTGATCACCGCCCAGCATGTCCTGACCGCCGCCCACAAGGTGTACAACCTGGCGTGAGTGTCCTTAAAATTTTAGTCATTGCCTTGTTTCCAACCCACTTGGAGTCAGTCTCACTTCCTTTAAGGTTCGTGTGGGGGAATGGGATGCCAGTAGCACCAATGAGCCGGTTCCCGCCCAGGATGTGTACGTCTCGAATGTGTACGTGAATCCCTCGTTCAATCCCAACAACCTACAGAACGACGTGGCCATTCTGAAGCTGTCCACACCCGTCTCGCTTACCAGCAAGTCCACGGTGGGCACCGTCTGCTTGCCGACCACTAGCTTCGTGGGTCAGCGCTGCTGGGTGGCCGGCTGGGGCAAGAACGACTTCGGACCCACTGGCGCCTACCAGGCCATCATGCGACAGGTGGATGTTCCGCTGATTCCCAATGCCAACTGCCAGGCCGCCCTGCAGGCCACGCGCCTGGGCGCCTCCTTCGTCCTCAGCCCCACCAGCTTTATATGCGCGGGCGGTGAGGCTGGCAAGGATGCCTGCACAGGAGACGGTGGCTCCCCGCTGGTCTGCACCAGCAATGGGGTGTGGTATGTGGTGGGACTGGTGGCCTGGGGCATTGGCTGTGCCCAGGCGGGTGTTCCCGGGGTCTATGTGAATGTAGGTACCTATCTGCCTTGGATTCAGACCACGCTGACCTTGTAAGACGCAGTCTATATTGTTTTAAACGAATAAAGTTGGTTTTTGTTACAAAGAGATCTTAAAGATCTCTTGGAGCTTCTTTTAAGGGATTTATGTAACGAGAAAGGTGAATATAATTCAATAATGAAAACGATGCATTGAAGATCTGCTGTCTGCGGACTTATTTATTTAGCATTTCATATTTTTAACTCAAAATTAGGACAAAAGCGCAACTAAGCGCTGATTCACTTAGAAATCATGGAACTACTGTTCAAATAACCAATCCGATTGGGCTTCATCGGTGCTATTAGGTATTCCCGGTCTGCTGAGTCTCGGATGAACCGGACGTAAAGGAGAGCTTCGGGTCAAAGGTCCTGGGGCTGTGTTGGGCCCTTCATTTGGAAAGTAACTCTTGTGGCTATCCAGCTGAAGCGTTAAAGGGGATTTCTTGTACCGGAGCATGTTGGTATCGATCTGACGCCTTTCGGACATCCGTCTTTGCCAGTCCTCTTCGAGACTGGACATGCTAGGATTTACATCTAATTGGGATGGACTCCAAGTGCTTGCCAGATCCGATTGTTTTCCTATGGTCTTGGGACTCAATTTCCTAATTATCTCGTCATATGAGCGGCTTTTGTCATTGTTTATTCGCGTAAAGGAAGGATTTGATTGCAGATCAATTGAGTCGTCATCCGAGTCGTCACTGCTCTTGCTGGGAAAGAACTTTTGTTGAAGGCTTCCTGAAGGCAGTCTGGTATTTGAAGCAGGTCCGAGCCGCGGCATTGAGCTTGAAACGAATGGAGGGTCCTGCTTGGAAAGTTCCTTGTTGGGAAGTTGGAATCTGATCGATGGCTTAGTCATACCAATTACCCTTCCCACTCGCTGAGAACGAGAACCCTCAGAGGTGGGTAAAAACCCTCTACGCATTTCGGTGACGGAAGCCTCCACTGATTTTATGCGATCTGTGAGATTATTTAGAGACTCCTCAAGGGAAAGGACCTTGTCAGCTGCCTTCCGAACTTGCTCCGAGTGTCTTTCGATGACAGCCCCGGTGTGCTGCGAGATGAGCTTATTGACAATTTCGTTAAGATCTTTTAGCTTTACGTATTCATCATCATGTCCGATCTTTTCAATTGCCAAAGCTTTATGGGCTAATTCCCTTTTGATGTTGGTTTTCATTAGTGAATCCTCCACTGCAATGCCAACGAAATCTCTGATAGATTGGGTAAGACTCCAGGAATCGCTTGTAGCTAGCGGTGTTTCAGCTGGAATTGTGGAATCCTTCGAAATGGAAGTGGATGCATTGCTTATTTTAGTCTTAACCTTGCCACCTTTAACAATTTTAGTGCTGCGCTTCTTCTTGGCCTTGTTTGGCGCCGTCGAGGCTTTCTTCGTTCCTACTGTTGTTGGTTTGTTCATTTTGTGTTTAATCAAGCTTGACTGCAATTGTGTTTGTTTTCATCTGTCAGTTTATAGTGCCTACTGCCTTACTTTATCTTAAGTTACATAGACTAACAGGCTTTCTCGTTGAAAAGGTAGACGGAAAAGGAAAAAATCATTTTCCCAGATGAAGTCAGACAAGGAGATATCAGAATTTAATTTTCCCTTGACGTCATATTCGTTGCAATCTTCCTTTTACCTTCTATACGAAATCCTTGGATTAGAGTTTCAGCAATCTAGCTTCGTAAATTTTCATAAAGAATAAAAAGAACGTTTTGTACCTGGGCTATATACACATTTTATTTTGAAGATTAAACTTAAGAAGAAACAGAAATTCAATAGCGCAATCCCAAAAGCTCGTAGAGTGGCACTTCAAGCACGGATTCACTGGTGCTGGACTCCTCAAAGTCCCCGCTCTGCAGCAGATACTGAGGCCTTTCCAGGGAGGGATTGGCCAGATAGAAATCAATGAGGGCCGTTGTGCTGCGCAGATGGGTAATGCCCTTGAAGATCTTCTCACGGGTCAGCAGCTCCTCCGGATAGACAGTCTTAATGGCAGTGTCATTGGATCGCTTCAGCCAGGGCCGATCCTTTACCGGGACTGTGCGTCCAAAGGCACTTAGTATGGGTTTCTGGTTTACGCGGCCGGCATGGTCGTTGATATGCTTCTCGTACTTCAGCTCAATGGCCATCTTTATGAAAAGAGATCAATTTTAATATTATTTAGTTATAATATTTCAAGATTACTCACATGGGGCTTGTTCCACTTATCGGCAACCGTCTGGGCTATGGCGTTGACCTCCTTGGGATCCGTCTTCACAGAGGCCAGCAATGTGCGATCTCCCTTAATGGAGAAGAGATTCTTGACCTTATCTGGAGTAAGATTGCTCTCCAAGGTACCAAAGGAGTTCAGCCACTCGACGAAACGTTCTGCCGACTATGAAAAAGAAATTAACAGGATTAAAAGTTGGACATGAATCTAGTATCCCATGTACTGACTGCATCCATGAGGTTTTCCGCCTGCTCGTCCAGCGTCACCAGGGAGTAGTTCTGCCCGGGATGCTCGACCCGGGACTGCCAGCTGACCCGCTTGTCTCGTGGCGCACAGAGGAACTTGGCGTACCAGCTGGTGCTGTCCACCGTGCGATGGGTGTGGCCCACAGGCTCGCCCAGTTTCAGATCGAACTTTTCAAACTCATGCTCCATGCGCACGATGTCCGAGTGGTCGGTCTCGTTGAAGTGCTCCTCCACCTTCTTCCGTCCTATTTCAAGAAGCTAAGGGGTTAGACATAATGATAAGAAGACATTAATCAGTGGCTCTCCATATGGTCATTACCGGGGCTTCTTCTTCCTCCTCGCTCTTTTCCGAGCTGCTGGCACTCATGTAGTCCTCGGGCCGCTCTAGCTGCATCTCGTCCCGGATGTATATGTCCTCGTCTGACTTGGAGTAGTCATATTTCTGTATACGCTTCACCCGCTCCCGCAGACGTCGCGGCAGCACCAGGGAATAGTCGATGTTCGGAATGTGCGGTTCGAAGCGGCAGGCGGCTGCCCACTCCACCTCCTTGATGGCCGCGTTCCAGTAGTCCTTGCCCCGCAATCCGCCGCGGTCGCGCAGCTTGGAGAAGCCACTCATCCCACCGCTGGAGGAGCGCTCCAGGAACAGCTGCGCCTTCACATCAGTGGCCATCGCCTGCATTTCTGCCTCAAGCTTGGCCGCCTCCTGGGCTGTGGTGAAGTCCAGCTTGGTGGAGCCAACCGGTCGGTTGGACCGCTCCACAATCGTTTTGCGCACCGTCGATCCATAAGAATGATGTCTTCGGTTCACAGACATCGTCTTTAAAATTAACCAAGAAGTATATTCCTGAAAAGGGCCACAGTGTCGAAATTTCTGTTCGGGTTTGTTTTGTTTGTTCAATACGAGTTGTTCGGGTTGATATGAGTCTATGACAACCAGGAGAGTTCGGAAAATGTTCCACAAATTCAAAGCAGTTCGTAAAACGTAGATAATTAATGTAAATGTATGTTAAACATTTCGAATGAACCATAAACAGAATAAAATAAATATCATTTTAGCTCCTGCAATACCAACATTTAAAATGGATTTCTATCAAAAACTGAAAACCAATTCTAAACAGATAACTAACTTAAGATAGCTTCAGAAACGGTGAGTACATTTAAGTTGAAGTATACTAAAGGTCATTATTAATGTTCATTTAATTTCTTAAATATTAATTAAGTACTCGAGTAAGAAAATAAAAGATGCCTGGGTACAAAAGGGTTAAGATTCAGGGGAATTAAATGGCTCACACTTTAAAGCAAACTCCCTACCTGGCCAGAACAGAAATTGCCGGTGCCTACTGGGGTTAAGATTTAAGTGAAGCCATTATGGAAATAATTGCGCATACGACCCGTTGGTGCCCTGCGAGCAGGAAGGATTGCTGAACGGACGGCGAGGCAGCAACAAGAACAGGACGTGGGTATGTATGTAAGCGAAGGCAAGTTAAATTTATACGCAAAGCCAACAGGTTGCCAGAGCCATCTGTTCCCGCTGTCAGTGAGTGTGTGTGAGTGCAGACACAACATACGCTCACGCACACTCACATTCACATTCACTCGCACTCGCACTCACAGGGAGCAACACCTTTTGGCCATTTGATGCTCCTCGCTTAACTGCGTCCCACTCATAAACAAGCCGCTCATTTGCCGCCAATGCCCAAGGGACAAATCCTCTCCGCCCCTTCTAACCGCAAAACGTACCCCCAGAAAGGCGTGAAATTGGCATGCAAATTTCATGATTTTAGGCCAATTTTGTGAAATTTAATAATACGAAACGTAAATAAAATATGTATGCATACATATATACTATACCCGGCGTAAGGTCTGATGCGATTTAGCGGCATCCGACTCACCTTAGATCCTTTCCGCACGCTAATGCCAAACGGAAAGCGGAAATGTATATCTCGTTGGGCCGCAAAAAAACCGAAACTAAAAGGCCAGACTGGATTTGCATGGGGAAAAAACGCGTGGAAAAATGCAAGCGGCAAACGACAGGAAGTCAGAGGAACAATCCAGTCATAAAACCATAGCCATAGCCATGGCAATGCCGAGTGTCCCCACTCGAACGCACGAAGTCCAAGAAGGACTCACTCAAAGAGCCGAACGACACGAGTCCTCCTCGAGCGGAGTTCAGCCAGTCCGTCCTCGGCTTTCGAGCGTAACAGTCGCGAGTTCGGATCGAAAAGGACACTGGGCCCGCGCCTCGCGTTTCAAGTGGTACCAACAAAAAAAAGGCCTCAGCCGTACAGCCAATGCTAGAAAGTGTTAGTGTTATTTGCGCTTGCTTTTAGCCAAGTCGGCAGGCAGACAGGCAGCGGCAGCAGGCGGAAGCGCCAGTGTTGTGTAATCCAGCAACGGAGTTTCCCCAGCATTTCGATCATTATTTGGAGTGGCTTTAACTTAAACTTAAATCAAAGCGAGCTTACGTTTCATTACGCTTTTGGGTGACACACATTTTGTTGCCAGAGTTGTTAGTAGAGTAGTTGCGTTGGCCCTTTGTGTGTGTGCGCGCCTAATGGCCTTGATGTCGCCGTCGCCGAGTCTGAGTGCCGCCACCCCCAACAGTTTGTCGCCAATTAAAATGTTTGCTCTTTGATGTTTTTTATTGCAGAATACAACAACATCCTAATATATAAAAAACACAGAACGAACTAAACCCAACTACAGGTCAGCGGTTAAATAATGAGAAATAATCAAAGGCAAGGCGCAATGCTCAAATGAACAACAGCCGTCGCAAGAGTCCAAATCGTAAGCGAAAGGCGACCGAAATTTGTAGCATACTTTTTTGGGTTTACGTCATGTTTGTCTACGCGAACCGCCATTTGTGTTTGTGTGTTTGAGTTCGCTGCTGCCGCCACACGCTCACACACACACTCACGCCCCTATATATATATTCGCATCCGCCATTATGTCGCTTGTATTCGTGCCTGTGTTTGTGCCCGTGTCTGTGCCTGCATCGGTGTCCGTGACCAAGAATGCATGCCAAACCGAGTCCTGAGTCCTGAGTCCCGAGTCCTCAATCATCGACTGTCCAATTCCTAGCCGCGAGGCAAATTAGCCGCAGGTAGCAGACTGCAGGTGCTTGTGCCGTTCTACGTAAGTGTGCCCCCGCCTCCTTGTGCATTTAATAACTAACATAACACAAATACATGAAAACATAAGTGCCCAATTAGTACTAAATACCTCTGAGGACGCTCTCTTGTGTGAAGTCTCCGTTTCTTACAAAATTCCAGTCATTCACCCATAAGCATATCCTTTCACATCCCCTCAAATCCAACACTCAAATACAGTATCTGACACTTGAGCTTAATTAGGGAATGCAAATAAATTTAAATGCATGTTTTTTCGGGTTAAAGTTAAATGTTAAATGGATTTAATATTTCATTTATTGCCGTAAGAATTTATTATTATTTAATTTGGTTTTAAATAAACAATTTCTTAGCAGAAATGCAGATTGCTTCAATTATTAAATATTTAATAGTCACTTAATGGTATTCGTTTAATTTGTATTCCATCTGTGAGTTCTCTTCATAATTAAACTTGTGCTATTTATTACACTTTATTTTATATTCCTCTATTGAAAATCTTGTCCTGAACTACTTCTAAACTTAAACTAATAATAAACTAAAATTAATTACTAAATATTAATAGACCATAGACTGAGCCATATGAAATTCCATTAAATTCAACTGCAGAATGCTGTAATTTCCTGCACCTATTTATAAAAATGAATATTTAAACACCTTCCGTTTCCCAAAACATTTCGATTCCATTTCGATTTGGCCTTTTCCGCTTCATGTCATCCTGCCAGTGATGGGACCGACATTAGCGCCTGGTTCTCGGGAGCTCTATAAATAAATGAGGGTTACCAGCGAATAAGTTGCTGGGTGCGGGTGGTGCTGGAACCCTGGCGATGGCATTTCCATGTCCTGCATGTCGTTACGCCCCCACCGTCCGCGAGTGAGGATTACTCATACGTCGTTTAATATGAAAATATAATTCGCTTTTTGTTGGGCCATGTCGCCTGTCCCCCCGCTCATGGCCGGCATGCGTGTGGCCAAGAGATATGGCCACGCGTGTTGTCGGGGTACAGGCATCAGCCATCAGGCTCCGTTCCACAGGCCACAGGGCACAAGGACCGCAATCAGCTAAGCAAACGCGTCAAAAGCATGCATTTTCCAGCTGGCAAGCGACAAGCTCTTGATAGAGCAATGACAAAGGGAACATCGCGGAGAGCTAAATACCCTGAAAACAATGTTTTTTTTGTATGTTAAATAACTTTAAAGGTTTTTCTTATATTCCTCAGTAATTTCAAAGATTTAAAATTCCTTTAAATTATTTGAAAAATGTCTTTAAAGTTTAGAACAAATATCTTATTAATTTTCAAACTCAAAAAAGCCTTAATTTTCCCCTAGCAATATATCAGTTTTAAGACTTATTGAGTCACCTATTATCCAGCTCTTTGTTTCCGAATTAAATAGTGTCGCTGTCTGAAGAGTATCTTAACTAACAAAATGCATTTTCCGGCTCGCCGCTGACAAGCATGTTAATTTGCATAAATGACACATGAGCTGCACTCGAGTGAGGAGGGCGCACAGGGCGATGTATGCATATGTCAGCTTTCCGCGCTGGAAAATGTTTTCCCAGACATAACAAGCATTTAAAGCGACACACATAGGAAAGATACCCAATAAATTTTCTTGATCCTATTGCCGGAAGCTTAGTCCGTGTCGCCGTTCAGCGATAACATTGATTGGGAATCTCGCATTTCGACATTTCCACATCGAGCATCCATCCTACGACATCGAGTGGCGGGGAATTCCGAGCAGGTGCAATGACTACAATGCAATTGCCTCACACCAACACACATCGATTCCATTCAGGGAACAAGCAATGTCAATCTGGCAGGATGTCATATGGTCTCCTGCCACCTTCTCTGGTGTTGCCTCCCACTGATGACGGAGAGTTTTCCTTGGAAAAAAAAGGGGGAAAAATCGAAGCGTTTGACATGTGACCAACATGAGTCTAGAGAGTTGCCGTTGGCCTTAGTTTCTATTTGTGGTAGATTGTGTGGGGAGCAAGGATTGAATGCCAACAGCCAGGTGGGAAAACTGGAGGCCACCTTAGACATTGAACCAAGAATATCACACTATCGGAAAACATATTTCTAAATGCAGTTGTTTTTGTGTGAAAGAGAGATCTAGTCCATTTTGAAATGCTTTCATCATAAAATGCTTTTAATTTACAAGGGGAGTAATGCAGTCACATACAAGTTACAAGGGATGCCCAAACAATTTGAAATAAATTAAAATGGAACCCAAAAGTTTCCTACATATCAAATTGGCAATTTTTAGAAGACCTTTTCAATTGATTAGATAAATTAAGAAGTACAAAAACTGATCAGGGAGTAAACTTTTATTTTCTGTGCAGTCACAACTTGGTGCAACTTTGGAAATGAAATTAAAACCTCTGTTGGAACCAGGGAAACCTTTTATAGACACTAGCATATAGCCAGCGGCGAGGATGCAGGTCCCGGCTATGTAGTGTGTAGCATGCATTGTGTTGGAAGAGCCACACATCTGAAAACTAAGAATTGAGAACCGAGCACCAAGCACCGAGTGCTGAGTGAGCTGGCAACTTTTGTTGACGGCCTCCCGGCCTCCATTGTCAGCCATTGTTTGACTCGCCGGCCTTGTGCTCCATTTCACACAGCTGAGCAGAGCCACGTCACAATATTGTTTAGTTATAGTTTGTTTCCCTTTGCCGGCGGCGTTTATTGTTCTCTGTCATAGGTTGACTTTGTTTGCTGGCGAAGTGTTGCCTGGGCTCCAAATAAGCGCGCTATAAATAAATTAGCCACAAATCACTCGGTTTAAACGTGGCTAACACTGTGTGTGTTCGAATGCGGCCCTAACGACGATAGGCAGTATTTAGGCATAATCATAAATAATCATTTCATGTTGGCAAACTTTTGATTTATTGCACAGCATTGTTGTATGACATGAAAACAGCAACAAAGAGTCCCAAAAACAAGGCCTGTAATTGCTGTCGGCGGGGGAGGAACTGCAGGGGGGACGCTGGTTGGTTTAGGCCATGGCCAAGTCAACAAAATATGCCCGCTCTTCCTTTTATTCTCTCAGATTTTTTAAGGCTTCCCCCTGTCGCTTTTTTCTCCCCAACATGTTCTTAGAATGTATACGTATTAAAAATTTGGCAAGACATGCGACATTTTCAGCCCTAATTTGAGAGCACTCGCTGACGATAACAACAACAATAACAATGCTGAACTTTTCATTATGCAAAGTGAGCAAAGTGGCATTAATAATTCCGGCAAGAAGCAGAAAATGAAGGAGCCAAAACAGCCAAAGATAAAGACGTAAATATATATACACGAATATCAATTTGCGATATCAAATTATGGCCACTCAGCGGCGTGGGTGTGGCCTTATTAAAGGCCAAAGACTCATTTGGCCTGGGGGAATGCCTTAAAGACATCGCAGTTATGAACTTTGGGTCAGAGTTCAAGTAACCCCCGAAGAACTTGAAAGGATGATTAGGCAAAAGATGGGGAAAATATATGCATTAGCAATCAATTAGCTAATTTCAGCGACTCGTAAGGATATTATTTGAAAGGGAAAATGCATTCTGCAGCAAGGTAACCTTTCAATGATTTTATCCAAGTACTTTTTCACCTAATTCATCTCGTTATTTTCCTACCCATACCCCATTTCTTTACATTACAGCGAAGCTTATTTTGCTGACTTTTCCTGGAAGCGAAAACTCCTTTCTTCCTTTTGCCATTGTATCTTTTTTGTACTTGTTATTTTTTATGTTGGAAAAATAAGAAACTTTCGGGGCAACGCTCAATTGAAATTCGCATTCGGAAAATTGGCAAAAACAAGTGGCTGAAATTCAATATAATTGTACGGACACACTCACGCATATTACATTGCTCGGTGGAAAGCCGAGGAAAAGTTTTCCGGCTTGAAAAATGAGCACAAACAGTTGCTGCTGGCTGACCTGCGTGGCAATATTGCTCGAAGGACTTGATAAATGGCCTGATTTGACTTTCGACTCGTAAACACACACACACCCACACAGCAGCAGCACACCCACTTGAGGGACAAACAAACAAACACACACTTGTCCTGGAGTTCACAGTCGGTTATCTTAAATGCTACAAGTGCCAGTGCCAAAGCCAGTTGCCTTCCCTGGGCAATTGATTGAGAACACCGCCCGCCTTCCAATTGATGGTCGGACGTTTGTATTTCAGGCTCTTTGCACCGTTTCCTTCGTCCGATCGGAACATATTGAATAATGCGGCCAAAGCAAATAACAAATATATGCACATTACGTATACGCCCCGTTGACGGCGCAAAATAAACTCAATTGCCGTGCGAATGGCTTAAATATTTAATTGCATTTCGTTTGGCTTTCGGGTATGGAATGAGCTAATTGTTGTATGTGGTGTGCCATTTAAAATTAAATTGTTTTCCGCCAAGCTTAATAGGTTCTTTATTTCCATGATCCACATTCAGGCGAATGACAGCGAAAATCAAAGCGATGACATAATACTTTCAACTCCAATCTCGTTCTGGCAAAAGGTTTCAAGTATTCATAAAATGTTTTGTTGAGAAAATTTTAGCTGGGTCGGGTTTTTTTGCGGTAATTCCAGAAATGATAAGAGAAAATGTATATCTATTACTTTAAACTTGAACAATTTAAGCACCACCAATTTATGATGTTTTTAAACATTTTATAACATTTCATATAATATTTAAGATTGCACAGTTGCAAAGAAAAATCTCAGATAACAGAAAATGTATTTGTTTGTCCCCATTAAGGAAATATTGTATTATCATAATAATATATCATACTTGCAGTTGCATTTTATTTTACCTAAATTGCTTTTATCATCACAATTAATATTGTTTTATTAATGACAGTTTTTAAATCTGTTTGACAGATCTCCTATATACCATATTTTTTGATTCGTTCATGTTATGTGCATTTATTTAAACCATCTGTATTAATGATTTTAATTACCCCACAAAGTGAATATAAAATTTTAAGTCATTAAAACATGAAAAAGGATTCATAATGTGAAAAAATCTGGTTGCCAAGCCCTCTCTTGGGACATCAATAGACTTTTTCGCCATATATAGACACCACCATCGATTTGTTCCAACTGGCAAACCGCAACTCTCGACTATTAAATAATTAAGGCTTGACGTCAATGCAGTGGCGGTATTCACGCACACACAAACTGGCCCCTTTGTTGAGGATATTTGGCCCCGCGGGACATGCAAACATTTCTGTGATGTTTCCACTTGATTTGCCGCAAAACGAAGAACGAAAAACCAACGAAAAGGTAGATGTTGAAATGACACACGCATCGGAGGCCGTACCCCTTTCGGTTGGGAATTTCATTTCATTTCGCAATTTTCGAAATGCATTCGAGTGCACGCAAATGTCAGGGTGAGCTGTCAGGACATGACTTCAAGTTATGACTTTCGCCTCAACAAGTTGGGAAATTATGCAAATTTATTCGGCCCACGGAGCCATTTAATTATTGTCTCGGCGGCGAGTGGAAAACTTTCAATTGCGACTTGGATTTATGGCCACGGAACAGGGAGACATTCATGGGAAATAGTAGATCGATTTTTGGGAGATTATAAAGATTTTCCTCGCCATTGAGTTCAATATATGTATATACGAATATACAGAGTTGGTTTTCGTGGAAAAATAACTACTACAACTTATCACAAAGTTTTTGGCATGTGTGGCTTATACGTAATACGTTTAATGAGTAGCTGCTACTGCCAAAGAACTTGGCTGGCAAAACACTTTGCCTTGACCGAGTTCAACGGAAAAAGTCAGGAAAAGGGAAATACAAAAGTATATGTATACTTAAAGCTATCACTTGCTGCTGGAAAAACAAAAGATATACTCAAAACAAATGGATGAAATGGATTTGATCCGGTAATCTCATAAATAAATCTACTACAATTGTCAGTCGAATGGGTTTAGCATGGTAAATTGTTAAATTTGCTGTAAGGGGATAACGTTTTGAATATGAAATGAAGTACGTACACACATGGAGACCGAAACGACACTTTCGCTCTTGGATCGTGAGGGGGCAAATATGAATATTAATGTTCAATAAACATGGTAAGCCATTCATATTCATGTTAGACACGTTTCCACACTCACCCATATATTTAAAGCCGCTTGAGGTGGATAAAAAAGAGAGAGAGGTAGCTGAAAAGTAACTTCAGAAAATGATAATTATCAAGGACAACATGTCGTATACTCAATATACTGAACTTTATCGCTTACAGTGATTTTTCTTTGGGTTCAAATTATCTTTAAAGCTTACAAGCTAAGTATACCTAATAAATTATTTATTTAAAAATATAATAAATTATTTTTTCAAGAAGTTTTAACCGGCTTTCCCATTAATACATGCACTATGAGAATTTATTTCCAAAACAAACTCTAGACCATAAACGTCAAATGGCACTCTCAGAGAGGGCAGGGGTGGGCACTGAAAATGCTAAATGGCTAACCACATACTTACAGGGTACTTTCTCGTAGTGGGCGTGTCCGCCTGGAGTGCTGAAGTGGGCGGGGTCACGGGACAATTCATATTTCAAGGGATTAGGGTCCTAAGTCAACTGCGAAATTGCTTGCCGCCATCGATTTCCTTACGATGAAAATGAAAATGAAGAGAAGCCCGAGACCAGGGAAAACAAAATTTCTGCTGCATCATTTGCTGGCGCTGGCTGAAATATTTATATTCAATTTGACATTTTCGAGCGACGTGGCCTTGGACGTAAACTCGTTGGGTAACTTGCTCAAAGGAGGCAGCTGAGCTGTGGTCTAATCCTGGCCAGAGTAACGAGGGTATGTACAGTGCCTAGGGAGAGTGATTATTATTTTTAAGAAACCGTTAAACAAAAAACCGGACAGCTTTAAATTCTGTATTCTTTAGGGATTATAAAATACTCAGAGCTTTCAAATAATAGCCTGCGAGTATCATAATTGAAGAATTCCATTGAAACCCCTCTCTGATTGGCATCTCTGCCGCTTATGTGCCGGCAACAGCAAAGTGGAGGACACAGCCAGGGGCACACACCCGCCTTCCCAGCTTATGTTATGTGTGTATGTAGAGTGGGTGCTGACATGATGATGCCGGTGCCAGGCCGCCTTGGCATGTCTTGACGATTGCCCCATAAATTTTTTAGATTGACCCGAATAGCAGAAGCCTTTGACATCATCGCAGGCACACGCTCCAGCTCCGGCTCTGGCCTGGGCTCTTTGCACCCACTTTGCTCGCCGTATTGACAAAACTATTCCTCAGCAAAGTTGTGCAAAGAGAAAAGTTTAAGTGATGGGTAAAAGTTTTGCTCCGAAACTTGTGGGGTTTCACGCAGACACCTTGCCTTGACCCATGGCCCCCAGGATCGCCTTGAACTCTAATGAGGTCGGAATTGTCGCCGGCCCTTGAGCTCCTTATCAGCTTACGTCGCCCAGGAGTCGAGAGGAAGAACGGTGTAAGTACGACTTCCGCCAGGGCAAACAATATGAATTCAATTTATGCATTTCTGGCGCTCATAAAAATATTCTCGTTAAGCAAAGTTTGGCAAACTTTACGACTTTGGCCTTGAGGTTTTGCGCCCCAGACAGACAGTGAAAAATCGCCGGGAAAATGTAATCTAGCAGGCGCCCCGAAAGTTATAAATAACCGTGGGGTGGCCAGGAAAAACCGAGGAGAAAATTCCCGGCAGGCTGCGCCCTTGAATGCATTTAAACTTGCTATTCTCAGAACAGAGTTAGCCCAGATTGCGTATACGCGACGTTGGCCGCGCACAATGACAGCGAAAGTGAAGCTACAGGGCACCGGGCAACTGGCCAAATCTCGGCCGGGAAACTGGGCCAATGTGAGTTGGGAATTGCCACAAACTAATCCCGGCAATCATGAAAAGCAGCAATAATGCAGCCTGCAATTAGGACGGGATTTACCGCAAATGCTCCCCCACACACATGAGCCCCAATGCAACCACTTTTGAATAAATTAAATGCTGACCTCTGCCAGATCCCGACACTGTTTATGGGGCCGAGCATGAAATTTCATATTAACAGGGCCGCCGGCCAGGAGACGGGAGACACATTTGCGTTTTCCCCGCATGTTGGCATTTTACAAAATTAACTGCTTTTATCTAGTTCTTCTCCAGGCCAGTCGCAGCCACACACACACATGACAGCCCCATTAATTTTTGTGCCAGAGTCGGGTTTCTGTGTCACTCGAGCCGCCCGCTTTCCACACGAACCGATGTCGGTGGGGCAGACAGACAGACAGAGTAGTAATGGACGTGGCTAAATTATACATATGTGCACCAAGGAATGAATTAATGACGACGCCTGAAATACCAATATTTAAGTGCTAGTTTGTCCCCATTATTTTATAATTGCTTTCGAACTCTGAAGCCCAATGAATTATGTCGAGGATTTGCATGACTGAACCATCCGTTTAATGGAAATATCTACCTTGAATTTGAAGCTTAACTTAAGAATTCCAACTTTAAATGGTAAATACAGAAGGTAAATACCAAAGTATTCCCCTCGGGGGAATTTTCCTGCACTTATATTCAATTTAACGCCATTTTCTCTGCGGTAACAGATGCTCTGATCCACACCCACAGCACTCCCCCGAGGTGTGATTTATGCGCATAATTAGCCAGAAATTGCCTAAGATTAGTTTTAATTAGTTGGAGCAACTTTTCTACAGAGCAACCACAGCCAAAAATGCTAAATAAATAACTTGACTGCAGTTGAGCCGTAGCCAAAAGCCAAGAAACTTCCACATCCGGCGTCGCTGCGTGAGCAGCAAGGACTCTGCACGGCTAAAGTGCAAGGAGCCTTCGGCGAAGGAAATAAACAAAAACTTTATCGCTCGAAGCCCGAAAAAGCAGCCAACATTTTCTCACTTGAGGTTGGCTCTCCATCAGAGATGGTGAGAAATACATTATTGTTATAAAGATTTCTAAAATTTTTTTCTGTTCTCTAAACAAAGCTTCAACAGAGATTTTGTAACCACATTTTCATAAGTAAACTAAAGAATTAATTTATTGATTTAAAGGTATAAAATAAATGATAGACCTTTAAGAAAAGCTGACAACTGGCATCACTTCTGGCTGTTGTAGCCTTGGTAGTAGCTCCAGCTCCGGCTTCGTCTGTGGCCAAATGTTCGCGCATTATTTTTCATTTGCATTGCGTCATTTGTACAGCGAGGGAGGTGACTCAAGGAAGGGAGGCTCAGCAGCAGGAGTGCTCCGAGAACCACTGTCTGCTCGGACTGCTAATTTATGGTGACCCCTTTAGGGGCGGAGTTCCTCGTTCTCCGTGGCTGTTGCTCTTCGTCCGCCGTAGTTGATTGCCAAGGCGACCACGAAACGTTGCCCGGGCAACAAATAAAAATACAGAAAAGAAAAACAAAAATAAAAACAACTATAACATTTTCACATCTATTTAAAAAGTGTTTGGTGTACCCGTAATCGAGAGGTGTTTTTAATTGCCCACGATAATTGTTGTTGTGAAAATATAGTGTGAAATATGGCGAATGCGTTTGGGTTTTTGTTTCGTATACAAAATAGAGAATTATAATTGCTGTTTCTTTGAGTATATATTTTTTACAGTTATAATTTAAATCATTTCAGAAATTCCTTTTTATAATGTTCTGTCTTGTCTTATAACTTTGTAAAATCTTCTTCAAAACAATTACAGCTACAGAAACTCGAACTCTAATAAAGATATTAAATAATATAATTAAATTCTTGGCACTTTCTAAATAAAATAACCTTTCTTATATTTTTTAATTAACTTTTTTTTGGTCCCTTTACTCTTTTTTGCAATTTCAAAAGCGATTTGGCTGTCCGCCAACAGAGCCTTCCCTTTGTATGTGCACCATATAAACGGACTTTAAAGCCAATACCCGTTTTAATGGAAAACTTTCGACTGGGAAAATATTTGCCAAAGTTTCCCAGAAGAAGACTACTTTCTTGTTCGTCTTTTAGTCGTTAGAAGTGTAAACAGCGTCGACTATGGCAACTATAGCCGCCTCTTGTGGCAAGCTGCACACATACACACACACAGAGACGCGGTCCACGAGGACCCCATTTCCTTCTCACCCGATCCTTCCACCCCGCCAAGTATCCATGTTTGGTCGCTGCACTTTTCGCCAACTTTTGTAAAGCACTCACGTACGCACAGGGCTGCAGCGGCGATGCATGTGAGCGTGCGAAACGTGCTGGTTGCCAATTGTATTGCGTAAGTGTGCGGCATTGGGGACACTGCACTGGGAGAAAATATTTCATAGTTTGGAAAAGAGTTACAGCTTTTTTTTAAGAGAAATGTAAGTGTTTTGAACAGGTCAAGGGTGTCAGAAAAATATTACAAGAAAGGAGAAACATTTACCAAGTGTTGAAAAGTTTAATTACATAATGCATTTGCAGTGCTTTAAAAACAATCTTTAAATTGTGAAGCAATTAAAAATTAACAGTTAAAAACATGTCTATATAAATCATGAATAATTCTATATAATTTTTTTTCTCTGCTCGAGAATTTCCAAGTCCTGAGGTCTGGAAAGGCAGTCAGACTTTGAAAGGAAGTGCTGAACCGACTGTCAAGTGGCGAACTCATGGCGTAATCAAATTATTCCCATGCCTGAGCCTGCCGGCCCCAATCCCGGGCTTACGGAGGTCATCATGCGTGTTAATTAATTCCAGATGCTCAATGCTCCGGCTCTGACCCACTGACCAGACAGGCATCAGGAGGCGCGCGTGTGTGTCCACTGATCAATTATGCTAACGAGCGGCAGCAACAGTTTCGCCCTCTCCTATTTCGTTGGCATTAAAAATTGAGCAGCCTAGAGCAAATGTGAGCGGGAATGGCAGCAGAGACACGTGCCTGGCGACTAAAATCAGGCCAGGTGATGCAGGAAGTCAGAATCCGTATCCAGATGACTTGCAAATGATTTTTTTCTTTGCTGATTTCTTAAATTCAAGGGAATGTTGTGTTTAAAGTGTGAGGAATACTTGCCTTAGAAAGCACTACGATTTCAAAAGCCCCTGAAAAGAGGTCTAAAAGTATGTTTTAAAAACTTTAGGTATCCAAATGAAAAGTAATTTAATTTTAAGCTTAGTTTTCAAACTCTTCTAATTTATTGTTATTTGTTATTTAAAATAACTAATAATGATTGCGGTGCCTGGTTATTTTACAATTGTGACTGTATTCAACAATTGTCTCGCTTTGTTTAAATTTAATTCAAAACAATTTTCGGTAAATAGAATATAAAATATTTATTTGTTTCGGCAGCCAGAGAATCCTCACTACAAAATGTATGCAAATAATTGTTTTTACCAGCTATAAAGCTGTTTAATTAAATTCACACAGCAATTTTCCACTGGCCAAACTTGGGCGAAATTGGCCTAATTCCCTGGCACAAAGCAAACGAAAATGTTGAATTAAAATTAAAACTCATGCCGGCCACAAAGCAAAGACAATCCCAGCTGGCCGTCTGCCGACCACAAAAGAGTCCCAGGGAAAGGCTACCCAAACCGAACCGGCCGAAATGACATGCGGACTGTGGCCAGATGTGAAACTGGGTGAGAATGCGGTTGGCTTCTGGGCGCATAAACATTCGCATATGACTGCTGGCTGACGGAGGAGGTCCTTCTAACGTTACGCTACACCTGCTGCACTCCGTAAGTGGCCGGCACAGGGAGCAAATTGAATTTGCCACGGGGGCGGATACGGAATGTTCGGGGGGCAGCAGCCGGGCCACCGGATATCCGCTGGGCGTTGAGGCGGCCTCATGTAATATGCAACAGCCATTCTTATTCTCCCCGGCGAACCACTGCTCTTCCGCTCTCGCTCGCCGGCCGTGTGGCCGGATTCAGGTCGCACCGAGCACAATTGAATCCTTCGACCATTCCATGCCAAACAACCCATGCAGCACCAATTCAAATTCCGCTGAATATTTTCCGCCTGCAGTTACCAGCTATGGAATTAGATTAGATTAAGTCGGGACCGGAGGTCAAGTCTATTAGGAATTTTAAATGCAATTTGCGCCTATCAGGCGCGAATGGGTTCGTTGTTATTTCTCACAAAACTGAAGATAATTCTCATATACTTTAATGCGGATTAAAAATGAAAGTGTGAATGGTAGTATTCTGAGTCGTATTATTATTTTTCACAAAGGCAACGAGTGATGAAAATTGGTTTCTATTTTTCATTGGGTACAACTACACGTGCATATCCACAATATTCTTTTGTATTTATATATAGTACATAAATCATTTTAAGCAGAACAACTTGACAACTTAAGTCTTTCTGGTTCTGTTCACTTATTTGTTAGCATGGCTTTCCAATTAAAATAGTCAGGTTAATCTTTTATAACATAAACTTTTCCCAGAGATTAAGCCAGCTTGATTTAAATTGTTCATTTTAAATTCTAAAATACGCACATTTCTAGTCAAAGACAAACATGCCTGTCCCCCAAGGGAGGCATATCTTCCTCAGCAGTAAAATTTATTATACAAAAGCCAATCCGGGATAATTTTTCCTTATTAATGTCAAATGTTGCGTAAAAGATGATAAGAGGGTCACAAAAATCTAATAAATACATTGACCATTTATTTAATAACAAGACATAAAATAACTGGGAGCCTTTGTTGTGAATTTGCTTTTTTTATGCGTTAAACATACCTTTCGCTGATCCTTCAACATATATTTATTTAAAAGTTATATTTTATTTTTAAATGACTACGATAATTACCAATATCTAAGAAGTAATACATTAATTCTAAGGGTTTGAAATTCCCTAAAAAGTGGTCCAAATCTGTGCCACAAAATGTTGCATCATAAAATAACAACTTTACTGAAAATTACTACTTTAACAATTACATTACATGCTTTTGAAAACTTTTTAAGATATTTAAAAATCTTAAAGCCTGTTGAATACATTTTAAGTCTGATCTGAACTTCTAAAATCATGATCTAGTCAAATATGAATGTTTTTATTTTTATAGAACTTAAAGGCAGATGGCACTCTAGTGGCTTTTGTGCACCTTAGATCGTACGTACTATATGTAGTTGTTAATATTATCCTCATGTAGGTATTATATATGTATGTATGTATGTAGTTCTCCGCACTTTTTATAGATTATAGCTTTTCGTATTCTCTCCGTATCTCTGCCGCATCGACTCTCCTCCTACGTTCTCTTCTTCAAACTCATGTTGTACATTTGTTTTCTTCTACTTTCTTTCTTTTTATAGCTTCAAGCTAAGCAAAAAATAAAAACAAACGTAGTAAATGAACAAACGAACAAAAAATAAGAGCAACTAAAATCCAAATCAAAATCAAAACAAGACATACATAATATGTAAATTGGTGTGCAATAAACAAACAGAAAACAAAAAGGTTGCCGCTGCAAACAACAACAATAACAACCAATACAACAACAGCAACAAACAGCAAAGCAACAACAACAGCAACAACCAGTATAACAATAAACAACAACAGAGTTACAGCAACAAAGAACAAGAACAACAGCAACAACCAACAGCTCTGCTAGTAGATACAAATACTTAATGTAATATTTAACATTTTTATTGTCGAGGCACCCAAAGCAAAGTTGCATATTTTGCATAGTAGACTCTTAGGCGCCGCACACAAAACCAAAACCAATACCAATACCAAGAACACAACAACAGCATCAACATCAAGTGCAACATCTGCAAGCAGAGCAATCTGCATACAAAGCAACAACATCCATCCGAATCCGCAAACAACAACATCCGCAATCCAAGCAATTCAGACAACCACCATCGCCTCCTCCACCACCACCACGAACCACATGAGCCTGAACAAGATCAAGAAGCGGGACGCGAGCGACTTATGACTGATGCGCTCCAAGGGCAACGTCGGCGTCGTCAACGTCGGCGTCGCCGTTGGCAGTGGCAGCCGGTACAAGGTGACGGCCCGCTGTGTCCCGGAGGTGAGCATCACCTCGCCAACGAGTGCTGGATTAGCCGGATCCGCCGGTCATCAGCCGGCCATCCAGCCGAAGCACTTTGCCCTGCTGCGCAGTCGCTCGCAACCGTCGCCGCCGACGTCTAACAGCCTTTTCTCCACGCCTCCAGGCGGCGCCACTCTGGTCGAGGAGGAGGATTTCAGCTTGGCCAGCGGCAGTGGTTCGGCGGCGGCCAAGAACGTGCTCCAGCGCCAGCTGGCCACCACCGTCCAGCAGGAGGATCCGGAACTGGACCACATTGCGCAGGATCCGCACAGCAAGTTGCCCGACGCCGGTGAGCCGCCGAATGAGCTGACTCCTTTGGTGGAGGAACCCATATTCGTTGCGCCCGCCACCTCAACCACTCGTTATAGCCACAACTCGAAGACCACCCGCTCCTGGCCGGTGATCTACCGCAATCCGCATCACTGCGACTACGAGGCGCTCTACGTTCAACAGCAGCAGCAGCAGCAGAGCTTCAAGCAAAACTGCTACTCCAACCAGTTCAAGCAGTCGATCGTCTACTCCAGCAGCAATGAGGAGCTGCCCGGCGGAGAGCAGCAGCCGGTAGCAGCCTCGAGCTCTGACAACCGCCAGACCACTTGCTACTACTTCGCCCCCAGCCGGCACAACAGCATTTATGAGCACCCCTCCTCGGTGGTCGGGGGATCCCTGCAGTTCGATAATCCAACCACCACCCAAGCAGCGGCAGCGGCGGCCGTCGAGAGCCTGAGGCGGAGCAACAGCATTCTGCTGCGACAGAATAGCTGCGCCAAAGTCATCCAGCGACGCGGCAGTGGTAGTGGATCGCCCACCTCGTTGGGCTCGCAGATGGAGGGACTGGGCATGGGAATGGGCGGCGGAGGAGCTGGCAGCGCCTGCTGCTCCAGCTGCTGCATGGGCCCGCCGCCGGTGCTCTTCCTGTTTGTCACCCTACTGATGACCACCAGCGCCACAGCGATGCTGTGCGCCGCCATCATGACCGACCACTGGGAGCACGTGACGTGGGACCGCAACAGCCTCGATCGTTACTCAAATCGATCGGGTCTGCACCTGGAATGGCTGCTGGATGACCAGGTGGCCATGCTCAAGCCGGACAAAAGGGGTGAGTTCGACGGCTATGCTAACTAAGTATCCAGAGTAATGCTCACCTTTCCTTCCCACAGCCGATCATCGTTTCCGGCGCGACTCTGTGTTCCTGGTGCCCATGCACGGTGGCATCTGGACGCTATGCATCGACCTGCCCATGCAGCAGCTGCAGGAGCTTCGTCGCAATCCCAAATTCCCACGCGGTGCGCCGCCGTGTGTCAACTACCTGGCCGGCTCCATGGAGAACGCTCGCGGAGAGGAGCAGCGCAACGACTGGCAGCACAGTGAGTCACAGGTCACTCTGCAGCCGCATATGAGTACGTATCCTGGGGGCAATCCGAGCGTGTATTCCACTCCAAATCCACTTCTCTCTCTCTCTCCGTCCCCACTCTCTCTCACACGTAACTTCTTGAGGCGATTCCCCGTATATTTCTGCTTTCCTTATTCGTTTCGTTTCTCTTCGTTTAATACAAAAACATTATTTTATATACTTTACGCACTTAGCACTAATTGTGATTGTTACCTTACAGACTTATAGAGAATTTTGGTAGAAAACAGCAAACAAATAGCATAAATATGTAGGAGCGAGGGACAGGATAGTTGGTTGAATGCTTGTGATTGGGATTAAGTAGCTGATGTGTGGCATGTTTGTGTGTTGTGTTTGGGGTATGAGTGGGTGTGCCGCCGCTGGGCAACTGGAATGTCCGCCCTAGACGGCGGGTCGCTTGGCCGGCGAGCATAGGGCCTCGGCCTCCGAGCTGGGCTCCTCGGGCTTCTTGCGCTTGATCAGATGGGTGATGTCCGTGGGCTTGGCCGAGCTGCTACTAATGGCCGGCGAGGAGCCGGCTGCTTTAGCGCCGCCACTGGTGGATGATGACGACGAGCTGGCTGCACCATTGGTGGATGTGGACGAGGAAGAGGCGGCGGCAGCATCGTCACTGCTCACCGGCCTAATGTAGCTGTCCAGGGCAGCCCGCACCTCGGCAATTGTCTAAATGAGAAATAGGAAACGTCAACTAGAGTTAAACAAATGAAAATGTCTAAAACGAACCTGAGCCTGCATCTCTTCAATTTCCTGTATCTTGGCCAGAATCTCCTGTTTGGTCTCCTCCAGGTCCAGCATATTGTTCCTGTCGCGCTCACTGAGCTCGTCCTTGGCCTTAATCTCGGCTATCTCCTCTTCGATCAAAGTGCTGGAGTGTCGCAGCGCCGTGGCGCCCTCCTTGTTCATCTGCTGCATCAGATAGGTCAGCCCGATCTTGTAGTGCAGCTCGGCCAGGGCGCGTCGGTTCTTTGTGGGCAACTCGCCGTGGATTTTGAGAGCTTTCTCTGTGGTAATAGAGATTGACATTAGTTTAGAGATCCTACTTAAGGAGGTTTATTTATCAACCACACTCACCGTAATCTTCGCGTGCCGGCTCGAGTATTCCATTTTCGAATTCGATATTGGCCAGCTCCGTCTGAACTTCGGCCAGATATTGGAGACCACCGAGGCCTTGACGCGAGAATATCCTGGCGGCTGTGCCAAGGATCTCCCAGGCCAGCTGAAGACTACCACTGACTCCCTCTTCATCCTCGCCGCCCTCCTCTTCGCCGGTAGCTACGGCTCCTGCTCCATTTGAGCAACTGGCTGTGACCTCGCCGCCATTTGATGTGCTCGGTCGCTCATCATCGTTGACAGCAGTTGTTCCAGCACCAATGCTGCTGCTGACCTCATTCACTTCAGTGGGTGCCTTCTTCTTGGCGTCTTCGCCATTTGGCTGGACCTGATCATCAGTGGAATCGGCCTCGTCGGATGTCTCCTTGACGCTCTCCAACTCCTTGCCATTTGTGCTGCTCGCTCCATTGGCGGCGGCCTCTCCCTTTTTGGCCTCCCCATCCTCGCCACCTCCTTCCTCTTCCTCGTCGTCTTCGTCTATGTCCTCGTCTTCCTCATCGGCGGCCTCATCGGGCACATCAATAACTTTATTTTCGTCCAAGGCCATGGCAATCAATGCCTTGCCATAGCTGCAATTGATTTGTTAAATATTTTTTAATATAAAAAGACTTTAAGCTTCATCTCCTACTCACAGCAGCAGGGGCTGCCCCAGCTCATCGGCCAGATCCCCGTAGACCTCCGCGTATAGCTGGCATACTTGGCTGAGGTCGTCGGCCGCCTCATCGTAGCTCTTCACCAGGAAGTTGCGCGATCCCTGGCTAAACAGCTCCTTGGCCTTAAGTATTTTCTCGGCGCGTTCCTGCTCGACTTGGCCGGATGTTTCCTCGGTGGAGACGGCCGCAACCACCGGAACATTGTCGGGGGTTGTATCAGCGGCTACGGGCTCCACGGCCACAGGTTTTCTGGGTGAGGACATATCGGCAGCAGCCGTTGTAACAATGGCTTCGGCTTCAGCGGACATATTTTCCTTGGACAGTTAACAGAAAGAACTGAAATACGAAGAAAATAATTAATTATTTATTAAAACTTTGAGCTTACATTAAATTAAGGCTGAAATTAAAGTTATATAAGCAAGAGTTTTATACAATCGAGGTGCAAACAAAAGTTGTCTTTTTTTCAACTAAACATATATTATTTTAAATCATTTATTTTTACAACTTATTTTGATTTTATTCTTCTGAACATCACTTGCTGATCTCCCCTCCATTCCACACCCACACCCACCTTTAAATCTCCTTTGTAGGTTTGAGCCCTAGACCGTCACTTTAGATGTGCATGTAGAAGGCCACAAGTATTTATTTTTTTCCAGCAATTTTGATAAATCGCATTTATACGCACCACCACGAACCACGAGCTTAAAGCGCCGCCACCTCACCTCGATTCATTTCACGTGGCTTAAAATTTTAGCTCCAAGCTGTCGCACATTTCACAAGTCATTACCGCAAATCCCATTCGGAGCAGCTCCAAGATGTGGGCGCACCCACAAATCCCTGAAGCACATCAGATAAAAAACAAAAGCAAAGGACAGACGGCACCAACAATTGCCGGTGGCAGGAACAAGAATGTAGTGTCCTTGTGGCGACTATATAAAGTAATTACCACAGCAGCTAACCGAGCTTGCCTCCGGTTTTCTATATTGTCAATACGGGTTGTTCTACTGCTCCCACCAGTGCAGTGGGCAGCCATGTCCCCACAGATGAAACGTGTCCGTGTCGAGAGTTGCATGCTCACGATAGGAACTTCCGGAGGCAGGAAGGGATGGGATATCGGGCTTTCATATAGGTCACCGTGTGGTTTGGTTGCTTTTCTGCTGCCTCCCCCGACTGCGTTCTAAAATCGCAATTGCCACTTTGGCTTTTTATGCTGGTCCTGTGGCCCAATAGCGTCCAGGAGCGATTTAATTGCTGGAGTGTCCATTGGGTAATTGGTTTTACAGTTGTGCAGATTGTAAGCGGAAATTGGAGAGCCGCCGAACCACAATGGATTTAAAGGCAGCTCTAGAAAATGCAATCAAGTGGGGATTCGAAATGGAATTACAAATTAAGGGGACTTGCAAGTCTTTTGTAAGTAAGTGTGATTAAGGCACCTATTATAGCTCCAAGAATGTGAACATCTCTAGAAATATTTTAAGAAGATAACAAAGGCCAATTAATAATTTTACTCATAAGTCAGCTTCCGCTTAGCATCCTATTCCATCCCATCATCCTTTGTATATAATATTATGTCTCTTCAGTTTTTTATCACAATCCGAATATTATATTGTAATAACCTTTCGTATCTGCGCCCTTAGGAATGCAAAATCTCTCCATATCCTGCTCATTGGTCTGCCTGATTATCCTGGGCAGCGCTGCTCTAGTCGGAGCCTTTGGCGTCTGTCAGCGCCAAATTAGCGCCATACTCATCACGGGTGTGATGTATCTACTGGCAGGTAAGTGAAATTAACTTCTCCGTCTTAAAAATCAATTAAATTACGAATTTTTCGTTTTTAATTCCTCAGCTCTCTTTGCTCTATTCACACTGATGATCATCCACTTTAAGCGGCAGCAGGGGCGCCCCATGCTGGACAGTGACTACGATGGAACTGTCGATGGAATTGTGGCGCGGCCGGGTGGTGTGGCCATCATGGCCAAGCCCCTACTGGGAGCACGCATCTTCCTCACCTCGTGGAGCCTTGACCTCGGCTGGGGCGGAGTGGTGCTGTGCGCCATTACCTCTGTACTGTGGATCCTGCTATCAAAGATCATGCGCTACAACCCATTCTCGGCGCTCATGATTTAGCTAAACGCCTTGCCGCTCGGCGTGTACGGAACAAGCTACGGCAGCCTGGGCAGCTGCGAAAGCTACGGCAGCTATGGGAGCACCCATACCCACAGCGGCACTAGTAGCGGCGGCAGCTCCAGCTTCCTTTTGGCGGCCGTTTCGTCGACGCGGCAAGCTGAGCATCGGGGCAAGGGCAAGTACATCCTATAAAAGACTCCTGCCCTGTGTCCTTGCTTTGCTGATCTCAACTAACCGGATTTTCCTCCTTTCACAACTTATTTGGGATAAAGTGTTGCCGGTGATCTCAAAAAATCTTAAAGTTGCATGCAAGATGTTTTTCAAAACAAGAATTCTAGTCGAGAAGGCAACACAGACGATTGACTTGGGATACCAAGGATCAAGAGCTTGACAACTATAAAGTTTTAGCTTAAAACTAACATTTTATCTTTGAAATCTGATTTAAAAACAAAAAGTATTGAACGTTTGAAATGCTCGGCAGCACACCCCTTACTTTAGTCCCCATATATTAGTTAGCTGTGTTGGAAATGTACCAAACTCAAACTCAATTGCCTTGTTCTTGATATATACACACACAAATTATACAACTTATACTTAATACTTATGCCCATTCTTATTGTACGGTGTACTTAACTTAACTTAACTAACTTTACTTAACTTAGCCCAATTGTAAATTCAATTTACACTCTATCTTTACAAGTAAACCCTTTTGTATACATTCGATTTGACTCTTATTCTATATACACCACACACTAATACTAGCTGCATGAGCATGTAACATGCGAAATGTGAGACATTATATACACGAAACGGACGACGGAGGAATCGGGATCGAAATCCCGCAAAGGCTTTGGCTTAAAAGTGCTTTCTAGTAACAGTTCGCTTGCCTAGCATTAATCAAACCCAGCTCTGTAGGGTATGACGGTTGCTTCAAAATAGACAGACTAACTGGAGGAATGGAAGGTTAAAATCCTGGCGGTGAATATACTGTAGAAGATGCTTAGATGCCATATTTAGACCTATAGGATCTGCAACCATTCTACCATTACCCTACCATCCAGTTGGTGAAGTAGAAATTTAGGAGCTTGTCAAGACAGCGTAACGACGAATTGTAGAACTTTACCGAGTACTTTTAGAGCTCCAGCAGTACAGAGATCAGTGCTTTAGGACAAATGGTTTACAAAACTTATTGTACTTGTATAGAAGCCACCACAAACCAAACAAAATGCTAAAAGTATCAACATGTATTTTTATGCAAACGCTTTGCCTTAACGAAAAAAAAAAACAAACAAACAAAAACAAAAGACACAAAAACAAATAAGAATATATTATTTAAATACAAGAAAATAATTTCTTTTAAAAAGTTTACGACGTGTTTCTTTAGGGTTTTCTTGTAAGTATGAAAAATTAGCAGATTATCTGAAATATATCAAATGTTCCTAGATGTGTTTAAAAAAATTAAATAAATAGGCTTCAAGATAAAAACCCCTGGCAACATTACGAGGCCAAGTACGCTAAACATTAATCCATACTTTTTTATTTTTAATAAAGTTAAATATTATGTTTAACTAATTATTATTTTATTGAGTAAAGTTAAGTTTAGTATACTTTATTTTCTGTGTGTACGACCAACTTGATCTATAAATAGCCCATGGACACATTTATGAAATTTCATTTAGCATTCAATTCTGTAAAAATTGTATTGCAAATTTCTTGCTCGCAGGTTCATTAACATTTGCCAAGCTGCTGTGGAAACAAATTAAGCAAACATGCAAATGAACTCGCAAAAAAATTGGCAAAAACGAAGGCGACACTTTTGCGGGATAAAAAGTATAAGAGAGAGTGAAAAGGCAGAATGAGGATTACGAACTAGCATAAGAAAAACAGAGCTGCTGAAAGAAAAACCGGCCGCGGAAAAGCACCACATGTGTGTGAGCGCAAAACGCGCGCGCTCTAAACAATTACAAAATTCGCACACACAACGCTGCGAAGCAGCAACAATTTGAGATTACAAAACAACGCAAAAAGGTTCATTCACCTGTGTGTGCGTTGTGTCTGCTTTTCGCCGTTACGCGTTTATGCGATCGCAGATGTCGCAAAGAGTTGTCTTCGCGAAGAGATCTGCAATAATGTATATTTGATTTATTATTGATTATTTGAAAATATAACCTAGCTGTTCTGATGAATATGAAAATTCGTGCCTTATTATTTATTTTTAACGCTTGCTGAGCGCTGTTTTTAATTTTGTGTAAAATTATTGAAGAAAGTAATTTCACTGTAGCTAGAGCGTAATGTAAAACTGAATGCCGAATTATTTTTTAATCATCTAACAATTGTTTTTTTATTTCTTAACGAAAACTGTAGAATTAAATGTGGCATAAACATTTTGCAAAAACAGTACGCTGGTGTGCGTGTGCAATTGCCGCCATTCGCCCGCGCCAACAAACACACCAACACTAGCGCACACCAACACCGGCAGAGGCAGCACAATTGGCCATTTAGTTGGCGCAAATAACAAACGGCACGTTTCGCATATTTATAGCGAAACAGAAATTGCGACAATTAATTAATGTTTAGCACATACAACATAGTAGCAAAAGCAACGGGCCAGACAAAACGGGTCAAAACGAAATTCGCAAATTCGCGTGTCTCTGTTTGCCCGCCTCTGTGTGTGTGTGCATGTGTATGTGCCTGCATCGGCATTTAGCCGTAAAAATGGTGGGAAACTTACTTATTTCTCGATTATGAGTATTGCTCTCAAAGCAATGGTATGTCAAATCAACTGATTTTCTATAATCGTAACACTGTAAACACCGTAAAACTACGCAAATGCTAAAAATTCGCAAATAAAACCGACGATCCCGCGAAATGCTGGAAGTTTTGCAAAAGTGTGACCACGCTGCAGCGCCTGAATATGCCCGAAGCTAAATCCAAGAACGGTCACTCTATTTCGGGACTGCCAACCTCACTGAAGTATCGAATATAAAAATATTGCGTTTCCACCACATTGAAGTTACGTTCTTGGGTCGTTCTTTATACGGCTGAATATATTGCTCATAAATCGCCGATATAGTTAATTATTTTACATTTTATTTATGTTTTCTAAATTAATAAACAGATGACTAAACTAATTTTAATGGTTTGGCATCTTGCGTCTTGCCACAGTTATTAGGGGAGAAAATTTTTAAGAGAAAAGTATAGAAGCTTTTTCAAAGCATGTATTATTTTAATATTTTGAAATCTAAAAAATATATAATACTGGATAGATAAACCAAAACATCTTAATTAACAAAACATCTGATTAATTTAAACTTTTTCAGATTTTTTAGGGGAAAACCAAACGTGCATCTGGTAACACTGCTTCCCAACCGAATTCGCTTTCATTCGAATTTGAATTTCGAAACGGCAAAGACGTGCTCATGTAGACGGCTGAAATAAACGTTAGTTAAACTTTTCGACCTCGTACCGACACTAATTGGCAGCCAAACATTCGGGCAGTGCAATAAACACATTACCTGTGCCACGCGACTAATGTTCAATTTGGGCCTTAATTTCATTCAGCAAGGCACAGTTCAACGCAGCCGAACCACCCTCGTAATTGTTAAATATTTATACACACCACCAACGGAACGCACGCATTAAGTATACGTACTTACAACGCGAGTGGCGCCAACATATGTAAAGCAGCGGCGATAAGAAAGAACCAGCAACAGAGACGGAAAACGAAAGCGGGTACAAAAGAGGAGACACAATTATTGTAAGTAAATATCGAAGTTCTCTATATCCCCCTCGCTGCCATCTATTGATTTTTGTGTTTTGTGGCCCCCAAAGTTTTTGCCGCCTTCGCCTTGTTTTGGTCGCGTTCTGTTTTGTTTTGTGCTTTTGTTTCCGCCTGTATTGGTGTGTGTGTGTCCGCTATGTGCTCGCCTTGATATTTTCATTCAGCCTGTGCGTCTTCATTACCTCTTTTTCCTCTGAAGAGGGGGTGGGTGGTGCACCTGCCGTGCGTCTTATTTATATTTTTTGTGACTTCACGGCAGCTGCGAAATCTCAGCTGCTCCAAAAGCAGAAACAACAAGTCAGCTTTCGTCGTTACTGCAATAACCGGTTTTCGAGCGAACAATCTTTATGGTATCTCAAAAACTGTGCTAATAACTGGTGCTATTTTTTCCGTTTGCCATATTTTATCGCTTCGTTCATATAATTATAAACTAAGTAATATGCGAACAGAGTGTGTCAAATGGCGATAATTTTCAAATGGGGACCACTTGCTAATTTATTGTGTTTTTATGCAGGAAGCGCATTTTGGCGCAGAGCGAAATAGCGAAAACTTTACCACTTAAAACGTCCGTCAGCTGTTTTTTTTTTTTTTTAAATTGTTTGCCTGCCAACTTCAGTTGCATTTGATGGGAGCTTCCTCTTTTTCTCTTTTGCTCATACTCCTACACTAACACTTAGAAAAACAGTTGTGCAAATGTTCATATAATGGAATTATGTGATCATTTATTTCGCGTATGTTATCGCTATCTTAGGACCGCTTGCCCGGTATGTAGCTCTTGCGTCTGACTCCTATCTTCTTTCTGCTGTCTCCCACTCTCTCGCCTTGCCAGCAATGTACAGGCAAAACATAAGTTACATTCAGTATCGAACAAAAGAGTTTTTGGTATCACTTTTTATTTTTTACAATTTTAATATCGCTAATTAATTTAGGTGTTATCTAAGTCCAGTATTTTAGTTTAAAATTTCGCCCACTGCACCTAGCATAATACTACTTGGAGCAAGTCGGACGTGCAGCAGGCAATTTCTGTTGGACCTGCTGACGTTGTAAAATAAGCCAAAGGCACACGCTCCAAGGATAACAGGCTCGACATGCCACAAAATCGATTCCCCACGACGATGAAGCGCAATACCTTGGAGAAAAGCCGACACGTGATGGCTTGGCGCCTGGCTGGGAATTGGAGGAAAATGGAAAAGGCGGGGGCAATGCGAGTAGGACGAGTTGAAGAAACTTCCTCCAACCCTTTCTGCAATGATTTTTTCTTTTTTTTGCGTACTCTTGTGCAAACTGCGGTAAAAGACAAACGGGAGGAAAACATGCCGGAAATAAACTCGAAATTAAAGGGGACAGCTCGCTTAGATATTTTGGGGGAACTGAACTCGAAATGTACATATAATCTAGATATGTGTGTTTGTTGCATGTGGTAAATGACAACTTTGTTCCCCAGATAACTTATCTACGATTATCTAAGCTTCGCTACAATTTGGGGTGATTTCAGACTAAGAACAGGGATTACCGACCAACCCACACTTAAAAATATATAAAATAGAACCGTTTTCCAAAGCATAAGGCAGAAATTTGTCAATAAGATATCGTATCTATGTTTATTTTAGTATTTCTTGTAAATCACTAAGGAAATGACAAAACACTAAAGTAAATATGAATCCTTAAGGTCATAAATTTGGTTCTGAGCGGAAATAAGACGGAAATAAACCATAAATTGGTGTGTGAGGGGAGATTTTAAATAAAGACATAAACTTCAATTGAAAATACCACAACAAAAAATTAAAATCAAGAAGGAGGGAATACTGAATATAAATCTATAGTTTAATATTAAAAAAGCTTTTTCCAAAATTAGTTATTTTATATTAAAGTTATTTTCTCTTTATAACTATAACTTATAATTATGTACATATATCAACGTAATTTCTTACAAGTTAATACCATTTTCACAATGCAATAATTCATCTTAATAGCTTTTTTATGTTCCATATCTTGAATGTATCCCAAAGCTCTCTTCGTCATGAGTTAACTCAACCTCTGGTTTTACTTTAATTTATTTGAGAAACTTCAGCACTAAAACATATCAAAAATTCCAACCGGAATTCCCTGGGAATTCAATCACTTTCGCTTGGCAACCAAAGAATTTTCTCCAACTTTTCTGGTGCTGCTGGTTGGTGATTCTAGTGGGGGTAATGTGGTGGAGCTGGTACTTCAACCGACTCCCAACAACTACCGAACTATTCATGCACATTGGGAAATATTTTGTTTCTCCATTTTATATTTTCTCCCGGCTTCTTTTTATTATTTCGTCGAGGAGCAAACGCAAACATGCACAGACTCCTGTCCCGGCTGCCGTCTGGCTCTGTTTCCCAGGGGAGGATGGGTCGCATGAAGTTGTTCTGTCTGGACTCCATCCACAACTGGCGGGTTTCCCAGTTGCTTCTTCTCCTCTGGCTAGAACGTGGCCACCATTCTTTGTTGTCTCGATGGAAGCGGAGATGGCGAGTGGCATTGCCGATGGCTGTTTTATGACGCAGTTGGTCCGGGGAAGTTGAAGTTTGTTTGCGTGGCCGGGCCTGAAAGAGTTCATTCTTCTATAATGCATTAGCCTGGCTGAAGAAGTTGTCTTAGTATACGATTTCTCTGTTTGTTTAAAACCAACGAATGGGGACAATGAGTGGCTGCTCCTTTCCTCCCATCCAAAGTCAAGCCGAAAAAATTCTAGCTCTATCCAAAAGTTTCCGGCTCATTAAAACCAATTTGCCTGGGAACATTTATAGAACTTTTTCGCCTTTGATGAGGAGCATCCATCCATTAGTGATAGACCAGACCCCAAACCAGCCACATCAAAATAAATAAACATTGGCCAATTTCAAATTAATCGACAAAGTCAACAGCAGCTAGAGTTCATTGAATTTGCAGCTGTGTGGGATTAGGTGCTGAAGGTTGGGGAACTGGCAATAGAAGGGGATATCTGTGGGGGTTTAAGGTTTCTTTCTCTCTATGTCTCGATCCAAGCACGCGCCGTCCCCGGCGATTAGTCAGCCGGGTGAAAAGTGACTAAGCGAATTGACCACCACACGAATTGGAATAAAATTCAAATTAAAACTAGCCCCACGAGAGAGGGGATTGGGTGGGTGACAGCCAATCGGTCACTTAACCCGCTGCAGGGACCGGTACAGTGAAAGATACTTTTGATGGAACTATTAGTTGCATTTATATAAATAAATAGCAGATGTATATCTCAGAATTTATATGTTAAAACAGAAACAAGAGAACCCTCCTTGAAAATTCAATTATGTTATCTTATGTTGTTATGTTATAATTGGATTTGGATGAGTCAAGCTACTGTTCGTCTAAAAGATATTCCACTGTATCGTGACAGACCAATGTGGCACCTGACAGACCCAGAAGACGGAGAAGTCCGCCGGTGGACAGCCATTTGACACCGAAGACTGCAACATTATCTGAAGGCAGCTCTGACTGAGGAGCCGTGGGTAAAGTAACCCCCTTTCCATGGGCGGCGGACAAAGTGGCTCGCTGGTTGCTCAATTGCTGCGGGGCAGTTGTCGAGAAGTTGGCGTTTCTTTGTTTGCCACAGTTCTTTGGCCCGGGCCTTGACTCCGTTTGAATTGTCTTTGTTGCCATTAACATTTAATTTAATATGTGAGTTGAGTGGCCAGCCGCCTGCCTGCGCGACCGCCCCACACCCAACACCAACTGGTTACTGGTTTTCTAGATTTGCATAGTGTCCCGGGCCCAGGAGTTGATTCGGCTTATTTGTATGCCTGGCGACAGGCCACAGCCGAAGGCCAAGCCCCAACCGAACCCAAACCGAAACCAAAGTTGAGGCTTCTCATTTAATTTATTCATGTAGGATTAGTCGTATATAAGTCCTACATAAGTCGACGACAGCTGTCGCTACCTAGCTGGCATGGGAAGACTTCAATGCAATTTATGCAAATTATTAGGTGGGCTTGCGAAATGTGTGTGGGGATAGGATCTCTGTTTTCCGCCAGATGTTTGCCAAATCCCACAGATCCCCATAAGTTACAAGTTTTTCTATTAGTTCCATCGAATCATCTTTTTGAAAACAATTACCTGAAAGGCTTAAATGGGGTTGGTAGACTACATATGTGTAACTCGTCGGCCAGATGTTTGATAGCCCAAAAGTAATTTAGCCTTAATTCCATACTCGACCCAAAACAATAGGCTTGATGGGCACTCCTTTGATACCGCTGAATTTCTCGCCTTGTCCCACATTTGGTTTATTGTGTTCGGTTTGTGGCAAGTTCTTCAAATATATATACTTATTTTTTGGTGGCTGAAACCAGGCCAAGTGGCGCGACCCTAAAAGCTGAAAACAAGGGAGAACATGCAAGTAGGAAATGCAAGTCGTAGAAATGGGTGGGTTTTGGGTTGAGTGGTTGTCGGGTCGGCTTATGTGGATCCCTTTTTGGGTGGGCTCCTGGCATTGCAGGGAAGTGTGACTGCCATAAAACAAAAAATGTTTCTCTGCTTCTGACACAGATCCAAGTCCCAGAGGCAGCTTTGCTGCACTTTCCATTTCACCGCTGTCAATTGATGTCGCATTGAGATGCAGCATTGTTGCAGTTCCATTTCCAGATGGGGGGATGCGGAACCCAGAGCGAGGAAAGACCCCATAAATGCAAATTGTTGCAACAGGAAATGAGGCGTACCACCACGCACCCGGCAAAAACACCGAACACGCCAATTAGGTGGTAATTTATAAGAAATGTTTCGGGAACGGGAATGTGGAAGAGACCCCGAACCCCATACCGTCGCTCCTTTGTTTGCCCCACAGCGACGTCGACGACGACGACGATGTCGGGGTGAAGGAACTCCTCTGTGATTGTTTTCGTGCGGTTTTACATTATGTAGAAATTTTAATTGCCAGATTTTTAATAAAGCCCCAGGGCCCAAATGGCTCCACTTGGAGCCTTACACAAGGGCCTTTCCGACCTGGGGGGCGGGTCTAATGCATTATTTATGCAGCTGACAGCTTTTCCAATGACTCAACACCTGTCCACACACAGTTGGTGGGGTCAGGTTTCAAGCCAAAAGCTTTTCGATTTAAAACATGAATAGAATGCCTGGAATTCGGGTTTGGGCAGACTCACTGAACGGACCATTAACATATGCTTGAGTGTCCGTACGAGCTGCATCCACAGACAACATTCTGCCTAATGCATTTTCTACTTAATATTTCATATTCTCATTTATGACTTGATCAGCCCGAACGACTAGAATGAAAAATGTTAGCAAATGAGGAAATGAAAATTAAGCTTTTCATTTATTTTTCAAGATTGGTGTACCTGCGGTCGGCACTTGGCAGGTCTATGGTTTATGGAACCGGTTTCGTATATATTACCAAAAGAATACGTAATTCCTTGTGGGTACAAACTAATATACTTATTAACGTGTTGGTTAACATTTAAATAAAGACTGTTAAGCAAATAATTAAAGTTAAAGCTGCAAAATAATAACAAATCGATCTAAAGAAAACTGAACTAGCGAAGGCAATAAGTGTCTTAGACTGCAGCTTAAAGTCATAAATAACCAAGTGAAGAAGTGGAAAGCTTTGCCCGGAAAAACCATGATAAATGGGGTTTTTGAAGTGCTTGAAATATTTTTGGCAGCTCATAAAGTAAGCTAGCAAACAGCTCTATTTCATCTTCAGCTTATCGGCCTTCAACTTTCTTTCGGGGAAAACACGCAAAGATTGCAACAAATTTTCACTTTCGTGTCTCTGCTTTTGTAGCTTCTGGTTTTTGTTGTCTGGCCCAAACCGAATCAGACTCGCATTGGCGCACACAAAAACTGCTCTGAGCGAGCGGCTGCACTTGTCTTGGGCTAAGACTGACAGACTAAAAGACCCCCAGCCCCACCGACAGCACCTTGAGATTCCACACATAATGCCCCGCAACTTGTTGACACTTTGCCGAGAGCGAAATGCATCCAAAGTCATGGGTGTATGTTTGTTTGCTAGCCGCATTTGGTTACAGCTTTGAGCCCCCAGAAGACTTGTTTACTTTGGGGTTATTTTTATAAAAGAGTAGCTAGCTCAGATAAAAAACCTTGAATCTTAAATAGCATGTCTTAAAGCTACCACAAAATTTGAGTAACTGGAGAACGTTCTTTAAATTAAGTAAATCATTGAGTAATTCCCTAGGTTTTGTTTTTAAATATAATGCACTATTTATTATATAGTTTCAAATAAGTTTAAGTATATTGCAGTCTTATTTATGATAAATACAAAATTGTACAATTGCAGGTAAACCTTGTGTAGAGATCATTGTTACTTCTTTATACTTCGTCTTCACTTATCACAGGGTGCAGGATGGGGGATACCGAAGGTGGAGGCGGGACTCCATTGACAAACTCGCAACGCGGATTGCTTCCTAGCCGAATTCTCATGCACAGTGGTCCCCTTTTAATGGTCGTCATGCTAGCCATATCCATAGAATTTTTGGGGAAATCGGGCTCCCCCGCTGCAAATTCACCGGTGGCGGCGTTTTCTCCAGGGAGGATGTGATCGATAGTATCCGTTGGGGGTAACATTTTTTTGGATTTCAAAAACTCTGTGAGAAAAATTAATTTATTTGGGAAATAGGCAAAATAGTATAGTACCTGGATCTCGATATCAAATCAAATTGGAGTTATTTGTTTCCCTTTAGACAGGCGTTGACAATGAATTCAAGGGCTTTTGAGCTATTGTTTGCCCCAATAAATACGCCTACTATCCCCATAACTGGGTATTGATATCCTTCCCTTCTAGCCAAATACATCACAAAACAAAAACAATTTTAGGTTATCTACTAAAATTTCCCTGTAGGCAATGCAAAAACCATACTTCCTCTTGATTCAAACTCCGTGAAAGTGGAATTTTCAAAAATTCCCCCTTGTTTGTTTTGAATAAAATTCATTGTGGCATCAACACACTTTTTAATGTGCGGAAATCCAGACGAGCATTAAAGAATCTCACTGGGCGGGCCGGAGAAGCCGCCGCCGCTGCCCCATCTCATTAACCCAGTAAGTAAACAAAAATTCCGAGCATCTGATTAAGTCACGGAGAGAACCAAGATGAGTTTGGAGTTTGGCATGAAAGGCATGTGAAGTGCCAAGCCAAATAAATCTATTGGGAGAAAACTGCGAAATATCTCAGACTTTTATTGGGCGGCAGCTCTATAAATACCGGCCAATGCGATTATTTATAGTCGGAGGAAGCCCAAATGGTTTATTTTGGTTTCGGGGCATAAACAAAGTTCGAGCAACTCACGAGATCTGTGCCACACATCCGATAATATTTATACATTTGCCTTTATGCACTTAGACATTGCCTCGCCCAGGTCTTGCACAATGATCTCACTCTGCCTCGTTACGATTTCCCCATTTTCACGCTTGATTAGTTTCGAGTGTTGAAAATTTTGATGGTCCCGAAATCTCATCGAAAAGTGTCGATTGATTGCTGCGCACGCCTCAGAATAGGTTCGCCGGTCAGTTGTTTATTTTAGGGGGAATGTCGTTAATGTCACAAAGTTTGTGATAATTGTTATTAAAGTTGCACCATGTTACTTAAGTCTTAATAATGAACCAAAAAAAAAGGTTTAAATCTTACCATAAAATAGCTTTCCGAATTAAAATTAGTGTCATTTTGGTTGAGTTACAATATACATATTTAAGTTTTACTTTTTCCAATAATTATCATCGAAAAATTTGTCCACAAATATTCAAATTTCAAAAACACTTTATAATTTAAGTTGGAAGCTACATTCGCAAAAGGAGTCACTTTCGAGAAATCTAAATTGAAATCAGTGATAAATATAGAACATATGCCTGAGAACACTCTTTATTATACAATTACATTCCCAGCACGTGCCTTCAGGTGGACAATTGCCAGGTCTTGAATGTTATGTGAGCAGCCACAATGGCTTCTCATCAGCGGAACAAGCTCAGCGAATTGAGTAGCCACCAAGTCACACTCAAATGCCCTTTGTGTGTCAAGTGAGGATGATGATGATGATGATCTTTATATGATGTCTCTGATTGACGTGGATGAGCTGGGAGAAATTGGAGCAGTGGCAGATGCGAGGAACTACAAAACGCTGGCCTGCGGCTGAGCTTGAATGTTGCCTCTTGTGGTGCGGCGGCTGTAATCTCTTTGGCTGCACATTTAATCGCATATTGCACATTGTTGTGGCCAAATTGAATTGTTTTGCGGCGACTTGGAGTGGAGGGGAGTGATGTGAAGTGGAGTGGAGGCTAGTGGAGGTGGGCTTTTCAATCATCCGATTGATTGCCATGGGCCAGCATCGGTGCACACAGATGGCTGCGCCTCGATGCACCCACAGTAATGTAACCACATGTGCACTCTGTACAGTCATTTCACCCACACTCTTCTCCCCATGGAACGAACGCACGCCTTTGTCTCCTCTCTGACTTTTCAATTCATTTGATTTGTATCTTTGAGACGGGTATATGCTAATGGCTGCTGGTTACTTGGGTTAATTTGATTTTAATGCTGGGCCACAAGGAATGCGGGTGTGGTGGCAATCAGATCTGTGCCAAGAATACACGCATCGAACAGGGGAGACTGCAATTGAATTACTCGACTCGCTGATTGATTTGTCGTGAGTGAAGTCCAAGTTCAGCGAAACTCGATCAAGAGAGCAATTGGTTCAAGGTTCAAGTGATTTTCGCCTTCGATGATGGCCAGAGCATAGAAAGGCGCTCTCCATCAACATGAACTGAACCCACACGCCGTTAATCGACATCATTTTCAATCCACTCATTTGTCAGTTGGAGTGCTCAAATGCCGTAAATTTAAGTGGTTTATTGTGCTTTATTTTTATTTATGTTTTTTCTCGAGCATTTGTGAAAATTTTTGCGGCGAATAATTGCCCCGCCGTCAACGAGACTACTTTCAGTGCCGACTTTTGTTGTTGTTTATTATTTATATAAATCGTTTTGTGTGTACAGCGTCTAAAGAAAAGCATCTCGACGGCAATTGTGGCTGAAGATTAGCATTTATGGTTGTAGGAATCCATTGTTATCTTCTTCGTAGATGTTGTGCAATGTCTATCAGGTAGTTGAGTGCAATTAAAAGTAGCCTGAGAGGGATGGCGAAGAGATGAAAGGTGCTTCTACCAGCACCCTTTCTTTCATTTGTTTGCTCTCCCGTATGATATCATCTTTCCGTTGAAACCAAACTTGAAGCTGTCAGAATTTGAAAATCCAACATCTGCTGGGGTTCCAGGTCGCCGCAGGCTGTGGCTTGGCCTTCCATTAATCATCAGTGATGGTGAAGTTAGTTCTAACTTAACTCTTAACAAAATATTATTTACAAAAATATATGTAGTTACAATTTGGTATACATTTTTATTAAATTCTTTTATAAATATATTTCCCCTATTTATATTATATTCCATATATTTAAAGGGGTTCTTGGGTGGGCATCTCTGGTGAATAGCCCTGCTAAGAGCTGCGTCATCCGAAACCCGTCTGGGGGATGGGATTCCTGTGTCCGCATCAGTGTCTCCTGCATTCGCAATGAGTTGACTGAAAAGCCCATTCAGGGTTGGCTTCCTCCCCGCCTCGAAGCCTCCACCTAATGAGGGAGAAGGGTTTTCTGTGTGTTTGTGGCCAGGGGAAGGATGCAGTGCCTGCGGCAACTAAAAAGCACATCCCGTCATTAGGAAGCGCTGGTGGAGGAACGAGGAATGACATCAGTTATGCGGCTGCCACTGCAATTTGCTTGTAATTCTTGTCGTGTTTGCTCTGCCCCATTTAATTGCATAATTTATTGATAATTAAATTAAGCTCGAAATTAAACTCTCCTCTTTGCAGGGAGTGCAGCCGGAGTGACTCAACTCCCCCAACAATTGCCGCAGATGAGGTGAACGAACTAGTGGTCATCCCGAGCCCTTCCCTCTTCGTCCTCCACAGCATCTATTGACAGACGACCCTCCATCTCTCTGGCAATTAAGAAATCTCTAATTGGAGAGTAAGAGCTGCCGGAGCGGAGGAGGGATCACCCTCTCTCAAGATGCCTTCTCTGCGCCAGAAGGTCACCACCTATTTCCGTCAGCTGAGCTTTATCGCGGAGCCTCGCGAGGGTAGACGGAGGACCAGCGAGCATGAGGATGAGGACGGTAACTTCATAACCAAATATCTCGAGGGGTGAGTCAAATGTCTGCAAAAGTTGAATAGAGTGAAGAAGCTCTTCACTTCGAAATATAAATTCTTAACTTAATTAACCCAATCCTGTTTTGCTTCAAGGCGCATGCAGCGACTGTTTGTAGCAGGGCCCGAGATCTACAATGGCCAGAATCCCACAGACATGCCCGTGCTCAAGCTGGGCTCCTATGAGGCCGGCACCTGCTCCATAACAGCAGCCTGCACAGGACCGGATGAGGGTCTGACCGGCATCAAGCGCTCCAAGCTGCACCTGAGCACTAGCTTTGCGGATGACATAGACTTTATAGACACGCAGCAGGAGAACGACGATGCTTATGGTGTTAGGAAAAGTACGCCGCCTGTTCCAGCGGTCACACAGAACTCCACTCGATTGGCCAGTAAGTTTGGACGTCCGCCGACCGGATCCCGGAGGCAAAGCAATGCGGATCAGCCATCGGGATCCACATCTGCTTCGGGTATGCGCTCCCGCAAGAATTCCAAGAGCAGCATAGCCAATCTGACAGCGGCTTCTGCTGGTACTGAAGCAGGAAAGGCCACCACTATTGTGGTGAGCATGGTGAGCAGTGATCAGAACAACAGGAATCTGTTGAATGCAAAGACTGAGTCCTTGGCGAACGGTGATTCCAACTCGGAACGAGAGCGTCTGCTCCGCGAGGCGGTGAGCAACCAGGGCGGCGCCGCTCCTGCTGCGCTAATTGCCGGCGTGGAGAACTGGCGCATGGAGTGCGATTTTGCATATGGCATCTCTGTGTCCCTGTACGAGAACAATATGCTGACCAAGGAGCCGATGGGCAATCCAATTGCCGACTGTTATGGCATGGTTGTGCGTGGTGACTCCGCCATCATGGCCATGGCAGATGGCGTCAATTGGGGTGAGTTTATCCTTTGACCAGCTGACCATTAGATCACCAGCTGACCTCTATATTATCTTTCACAGGGGATGGAGCTCGCCTGGCTGCCCGCTCGGCTGTGCACGGCTGCCTGGACTACTTAGATCGTGCGGTGTTCGGACAGGCGCTGGAGTGCCGGGCCACCACCACCCAGGAGGTATTTGTGAGTTTGCTGCGGAGCTTGTGGGAGGGACATGGCTGCATCTTGGAGGTGGGAGGAGCCCTCTCCACGCTAACCATTGCCGTGGTGCTGCCGCTGGACGGAGCGCCGGGCAAGTATGTGGTCTGCGCCTGCAACGTGGGCGATTCCCTGGGCTATGTGTACTCCAAGAAGCACGGAGTGCGGGAACTAACCCAGGCCTCGCATGACATCAGCTCCATGCGGGACATGCGCGACGCCCTGGGCGCCCTAGGACCGGCTGATGGCAACAAGCCGGAGCTGAGCAATCTCACCTTCACCATGAGCTGCATAGAGAGCGGCGACATAGTGTTCCTCACATCGGATGGGATTAGTGATAACTTCGATCCCGTTGTGGGCAAGTTCGCTGAGGCCTGGACCCCGGATGTCAAGCTGCAGGCATCGGGGCAAGGGAAACCCGCCAATCTGGCGCCTAAGCGTCAGAACAAGAGTGCCTCGGCGATCTATGCCCGCCTGCATCCGTCGACGCCGCCCACCCGACCAGCGCGTCAGTCGAAGGCAAGCAGTCCGCCCAGCAACGCGCCCAGTCGTCCGAAGTACATGCGATCGCAAACTCTCATAGAACCGCGCCAGGGACTGGTTTCCTCGGCTCCACCGCCCTCGTCGGCTTCACAGCGCATTCCCAGATCCATCTCGGGCTTGCCCCTGGTAACCGGACCCCAGAGGCATGCTCTGACCCTGTACCGACTTGAGGACCTGCTCAGCTATGGCATCAATGGCACATTCTCGCCGTGCTCCTCAGCCCGAAGACTTTGCCACCTGCTCATTGACTTTGTGAGAATGATAACCTCGGCCAGGAGGAAGACCCTGGAGCAGCGGGAGCTCTTCTACAAACTCTCTACGGGACCGGATGGCGCCAAGCGGGAGGTGCAACTGAATAGGATGCAGCACCGGGCGGCCAGGAAGCGGATTGTGGACAGCAGTGCCTTTGTGGCTTTGCCTGGCAAACTGGATCACGCCACTGTGATGGCCTACACGGTGGGGGGAGGTCATGGAGACAATGGAAACGAGAACGGCGATGGAGAGGTAGCGGTTTCCCCCGTACTGCAATCCAAGGAGTTCAAGGAGACGAATTTCTAATCGCTAGACTGCAGAGATCGGGCTTTTTATACACTTTTCCCACTCACATATGGGTAATTCTGGCTTAAATGGGTTTCTTGGCTTAAGTTTGTTATATTTTTATTTGTTTTTCATGAGCTTAAATATTTTATGTTATTTATAACCAAAAAGCACAAATCATATTGTTAGATATTCGCCAAATATACATATTTTAATTATTATAATTCGATTTTCCAAGAAGAAAGGATACGCTCAGAGAGAGCAATAAAAACCGTAATACTTTGTGTAAAATTGCCAATTTTTGTAGAACTTAAGATTCCTTTAATTATAATCAGCTTTTTATTGACAACCAATGTAAAATAATCATGTTATTGATCGAAGAAGATGATGCATTGAGTCAAGAGTTACCCGTATGCACACATAACTACTTATATATATTTACATATACCATTTCATACTTGTATCTTTAATATTCATAAACTCTCGCTTAAGTTTTGTTGATTTTGATTCCGATACTCCTTATTTGTCAGCCATAGATTTTTAGCCATTAACGAATGTCTGTCGACAGAAATGCCTCAAATGTTTTAAACTACCAAAAAGAATAAGATAGCACACACAGAAAAATATATGTCGTATTTTTACACTCTCATTCGAAAAGTCAACACCAGCTGTAGGGGGTCTTTAACTACCACCAAACTCTTGTAGAATTTGTAATTCTACATTCTGGCAGCAAAGACAAAATAAATAAAGAAGGTGTGTGCAGTGAAAGTTACATTTTTGATATCAAAACGGGTTTAGAAATGAATGAAAACTTTACAAAAAGTGTGAAATTTATATCGCTCGGTTTTTAGAGACTTCTGTCTACTCAAGTATATCGCTACACATCTTATTAGTTATATTGTCTTTGGTGGCAGTGTAGAAACATTATAACGCACAGCTTAAACTGCGGCATGGGCTGTGACCAGCGGGCCAGACCAATCGAATAATTGAATAAACGCATCGAAGAACTGCGCTTTTTTAAGCACTAAAATGGTTTTGTCGTTTTCATTTTATTGGAATTCAGTAAACCCCCCTTTAAATAATTGTTTTTCTTTTTTATATGTAAAAGCATCTCGAAATTTTAACACACTTGTAATTGCACAGAAATTATAATACAAAAGGGTGTAAAAGAACACAAAATCAAGGTAAACTGCGTGCAAAAATCCGTAAAAGATTTATGCACAAACACACAGGAATATATAATATCATAGGAGAGCTAGCACAAGTTTCTACAAGCTCGTTTTTCAGCTGTTGCGCATGCGCAGTAGCAGGTTGGCAATAGCCTGGGCCTGCTTGGGAGAGGCATCCTTCACTTGCTTGTACAGAACCTCCACGCTGCGCAAAGTTTGGGGCTGCAAAAAGGGGAATTAGGCTTACCAAAGCTATAATGAAGACATTTTCAACATACGAGTGTCTTGACATCCAGCTGCGACTGAGCCTTATTGGCCAGCAGCCATAGATTCACGGCCAGTTGAGCCACGCTCTCCTTCTCCAAGTCGGCATATCGCACGATCTTCAGAAAGAGTTCCAGGGCCAGCTCCGCCTGATAGCGCTGCTGCTGGGCCACTCCCAAGGACTTGAGCTGGAGTAGAAGGGCATCCACAACCTGGCCGCACATATTGTTGACCTCCGCCAAAAACTTGGGATCGTGACCGTACAATTCGTCGTTGGAAACCACTGTGCAGCAAACAAAAATGGCATTGAATCCTCTAAGAATAGGTGGTTACTCTTACCGCCGCGAATGTGATAGGGAAACTTTTCCAGGCTCTGCACATACAGCATGTCCAGGCAATGCAGATAGATGGTACTCGGCGCAGTGCTGTCCGCCTTGAACTCATGCCTGCCCACCACCTCCAGTAGCAGACGAAGGAAGTACAGGACACCTTGCTCTGGACTATCGGGCACCACAATCAATGTGGCCAGCATGTTGCACAGATAGCTAACCAAAAACCGCTCCAGACTGCGCGGCTTTCCCTCAAAGTCCACAGTGGCCGCGGGCAGCTCGTTGACCAAGTTCAAGGCAGCCTCAAAGCAGGCATCGGCTAAGGGAAAAAATATTTGATTATTTTTTGAATAGCTTTGATCCTTGCAGTACTTACCCTGCCCCAGACAAAGATGCTGCAGGGCCAGTTGCCCGCACAGCAAGTACAAATCCATTTGCTGCTGGACAGCCCCGATGCTGGGAATGGTGATGAAGCAGTAGGCAATGCAGGCCTTGACGAAACCCGTTGACTTGGATCGATTTCGCGTGGCCAGCTTGCAGGCAGCATGGACCAGGGTCACATAGACCGCATCCAGATTACTGAACGTTCCGCGAGCCTCCACATAGAAGCTGAGTTGCTGCTCCAAGTCCCTTCCAAAGTACACCTTGTGGATGAAGACATTGATGAGCTGTGAGATCTGGCGTCGCTCGTCCTCCACGGTTAGAGCACTATGTTGTGGAACAGGTCAATTACATTAGTATTTCATTCATCGATAAACCAAGTTGCTTACTTCACGGAGTCGTTTAGGATTTTGCCCAGGTACATGAGGGCGTTCGTGACCACAGCATCGCTGGTGTACTCCTCACTGTTCTGTTTGTAGTAACTAAGAATGTTCTTGCAGACTTCGACGCGCACCGATTCCTTTTGAAAGAGATCCAGGTATGGCAGGAAGTTTGGCTGTATCAGCAGGAGCTCAATGCTTCGGTAGTTCTGCATTATTCTGCTTAGAATATTCTGCAACTGGGAATAGTGCTTCTCGTAGGCTTTGCCCAGACACATTCGAGCATTAAGTTCTCCTAGAAGTCGATTGACCTCATGTACCTGTTCATTATTTAATTAAATAAAAAATAAGGTGCATTAAGATTTATTAGTTTCTTTATAAAAAGAAAATTAGATTATATATGTTTTTTAGAGCAAAAGATAGATGACAAATCAATAGAAATATGATATTTATATTTATATGATATTGATATTTATACGATATTTATATATCCCAACTTCTGTCCTCATGAACATCAGGTATCTCATAGTCGATAACTGCTGCATTTCGGTTTGTTATTAATTAACCTTACATTAATTTCTATGCGACTGCCACTTATTACGCTGATGGAACTCTTTCGAGTCGACTGATGTCAACGAAACCCAACCCAACCTAGTTCTGTTTGCTCTGTATCCCAGTCATGTGCTGCATAGTCGCAAACCTTTTCAAAACAGCCATTGTTGTCTTGTCAGTTTTCTTCTTACTTGCGATTTCCATGACATTGCTTAAAGATCTAAACAATCTTCAACAAGGTATGAGATTTTGTTAAATAGGTTTTATAAAAATAATGAAGAGAACATTTTTTATTAACTTAGTCGGTTCTGTCCAACATGATGGTTACCGTTATTCAATATGGTTATTCCATTGCTTTTGTGGAACATTGATGACCGTGCTCAAGCTAAAGGTTTCGCTGAGTTACCTATATATGGCACTTACTTTTAGATCCCCAATTAAGGCTTCTCATTGTTTAGGAAATATGCTTTCTTCAGTGGTGGCTAATGATGACGTTCGCCTTTATAATAGGCGGTTTCTGTGCAAATTACATGCAGCCCGCTAAAGATGGCATCGGAATGGAACAAAAGGTCTTACCCTACTTTTTTCTCGGTAGGACCATTAATACTATTAAATATATGATATTTATTATATGATATTAATATTTATTTCAGAATACATGCTGCTCACCCTTTTACAAGTCGCCGCGTATACCAGGGATTTAAGATGTCAAGAAGAAGTGTAATTTACATTCGTGAATGGACCTAAGTAGTTTCTTTCTTATTAAATTTGTAATAATATAATTGTCCTAAATCATAAATACGCTTCGAAATAATTGATAGGAACTTTACCTAAAGGACCAAGGCTCTTGTAATTAATTATACGAATTATTTATTCATCATCACTATAGCTTATTCAGGCTGTGGTATAGAACCACCTACAGCTAGTTCAGTTTATTTTTAATAAAACTTTCGTTCCCTTTTCCTCGATGATAATGATTATTATCCAAACTATCGCACATTCGGAAACGGGCAATAGAACTCAATTGGTCAAATAATTCATTATTAATATTAACTTGTTTTTATACCCTTGCATAATTTTATAATTTTAGTCAGAAGTTTGCAAAGCATCAACAGCAGAGTCCGGCAACAATAATCGGAAAATGTTTAGGAAAATAATTTAAACATATTTTCATCTACTCTAAGCCCCGACCATTTGGTGTTATTTCGGAATTTTGGTTTTAATTTTATAAAAAACGCACAACTATATCATTGTTACCATAGGAACAATCGGAATAAAAAAATATAAAGCTGTGAACGTAAAACTGTTATTGTAAAACTGTAAATATTTGTATTGGTGTTATTTTTTCAGCATAAATATTTATAATTTAAATTAAATTAAATATTTCAAATCTGAAATATTGTCATATATACGATTTAAAGATAATGCTTTTTAAATTTAATCAAAACGAAAGTATTATAACTTTTGTATAATTATATAATATATCATTTCTATATCTCCTGTTAGTTTTGTATCGACTTTTAATAATCCTACTGAAAACTGCAAAGGGTATAAAAACTTTGGCGTGTCAAACACTTCCTTTCTTGTTAATTTATATTTATATGATACCTATATCCCTACTTCAGGCCTCGTAAACACCAGGTACCTTATAGTCGATTACTGCTGCATTTCGGTTTTGTTATTAATTGAACTTACATTAATTTCTGTGCGACTGCCACTTATTACGCTAATGGAACTCTTTCAAGTCAACCTAGTTCTGTTTGCTCTGTATCCCAGTTATGTGCTGCATAGTCGCAAACCTTTTCAAAACAGTCACTGTTGTCTTCTCCATTTTCTTTTTATTTACGGTAGCCATAGAAATGATTAACGATCTACTATATCTTCGAAAATGTAAGAGTTTTTTCTATAGTTATTGTATGAATATTTAACTAATTGTTTTTGACTTAGTCGGTTCGGTCCAAGAAGAAGATAATTATACCCGTAATACATCCTGGCTATTGCATTGCTTTTGTGGAAATTTGATGACCGTACTCAAGCTGAAGGTTTCATAAATTACCCATATCTGGCATTTAGTTTAAGTCCCTAATCATGTATCCTTATCTTCTAGGATCAGTGCTTTCTTTATTGGTGGCAACTGATGACATTGGCCTTTATTATAGGCGGTTTCTGTGAAAATTACCTGCAGCATGATAAAGACGGTCTCGGCATAGGTGACAAGGTCGCCAACTCCTTTATTCTCGGTAGGACCATTAATATTAATCATTTCGTGTATACGATATTAACATTTATTTCAGAATACATGCTGTTCTCCCTCTTAGCAGTAGCCAGTTATACCTGGGGTTTAAGGTCTCAAGAAGAAGTGTAATTTACATTCGTATATATTAAATAAAAATTATTTCTTCTTTAAAAATCGAAAATAGGCCTCGAAATTTAAAGCACTTGTAATTTATTATAATAATTATTTATTCACCATTAAGGTATATTCTGGCTGTGGTATAGAACCACCAACAGCTAGTTCAGTTTCATCTTAATAAAAGTCAAACACCTTTTTTAAAATTTGCGTTCCTTTTCCTCGAAAATAATGATTATTATCCTAGCTGTCGAACATTCGGAAACGTGCCATTGGAAATTTAATTGTCCAAATAAACTGTCTTTGTGTTATAACCTTCAGTAATCGGACATAGACACGAGACATTATATTCATATTAGGCGTATACCATACATACAAAGCTAAAGGTTTCCTAAAATATCTGACCTAAACCCTCAGAACCATAAGAGTTTAACTGTAATATTTTCACTGGGGAATATTGATGACATCGATAAATCTATTGAGTGACCTCTGTGTTTATTTAAGGCTTCTAACTACTTCATTGTCTCAAAGGCTCTTGGAGGGATAATCAATTTGGGTTTCGATATATATATAATACTGTTGAAACGAGTCGAAGCCTGATCACATTCATTATTTATACCGAAAGGTTATAAGGAAATGAAACAGACAACTAATGATATAATTATGGGCTATTACTTTACAAGCCATTGTGTTGGTGGTGCACTAATTCTACAAAGTTCGAGAGAAGTATTTAAAATTATATACCTAAAATTAATGATAGGAATTTGCTTTGTAACGGGGATAACAATGGAGCTGGGAGAAAAGAATCTTCAATGTGTTAAAGATTTAAAAAAATAAAAATAAAGGTTATTAAAAATGTTAAATGTTAGTTAGGCTTATAGGGCCGCTTGGTACCATTTCGAAACTTCCTAAAAGTTAGCTCTACTGCTCTTCTAAACTCACCGTGAAGTACTGCGATACAAAGACCGCCCAGGTCTCCACACAGTTAATGTACTCATTGGGATCTGTTAGCTTGTTGATCGTCTCGAAAGCAGTTTTCAAGAAACTCATCCGCTGCTCCTGCAGGGGCGCACAACTGCTGACGCAGCTGCCCAGCGACCGCAGCAACTGGGACTTGGATATGCCAGGCGTCTCCGATGCATTGATGAGCTCTATAAACTCTAAAGCATTCGTGGCAATGAACTCTGACTTGAATGAACTCAGGATGGACATCAGAATTGCACCGCTGCGGTTGGATAAAATGTGATTTATTTAAGTGTAGATTCCTGATGCCCACTCTCTCTGTTTTCTCACTTGTTCTTTAGCTGCTTGCACTCGGAGAGCATGTCCTGTGTGTGCAGCTCACACCTGTGAACCAGGCACAGGAACATGTAGTCAAAGGCTGGCGCATATAACTGTAGGTAGGAGCTGGCGGTGACGATCTCGGGATGCAGGTTGAAGCGGGCCACAAAGCGAAAGATCTGTTGAATAAATATTCACAAAAGAGCTGTTTATCGAACGTCATTGAGTACACTCACCTGGGGATATATGATGAATAGATCCTTGAAATTCTCTCTGATGTAGGTTTTACTGGGCGTAAGAGCCACGCCCATGCGCACCAGGTAGCAGCGAGCATAGCTGGACACCAGGGGGTCGGCTATTCCCCTCAGCTGATGCGTCAAGCGATGCAAAACCTTCTCGTACTCTTCGCGAGAGGAGGAGAGGAACTCATAGCACTTAAATATCGACATCTCCAAGTACAGACGCGGCAGCAACTCTCTGATGGAGGCGATTTTGTAGAACCAATTCTGACACGTATCCCGAGCAGCTTCGCGCTCCCGCTCCAGCGTGGCTGCGGACACTGCCACGGGATCGCCAGAGGCCTTCGAACGCAGCCGGTCGTACACAAGCTTGCCAAACACATCCAGGATGTCCGTTATCAGCACATACTGACTCGGATAGAACTGCAGCACTGTTGTATCCGCCAGCATCTTGGCACACTGAATGGCTATCTTGAGGGCCTTTACCCGCTGATCGTTGTGCCAGGACTGGATGAGCTCCTGCTTGAGCTGCTCGAACCGCTGAATGTACTCCTGCTGCGTTAGGTCCATCATGTGACGCATGCTGCCATCGTCGAAGTGATCCAGTTGCTCCAGGCGATACTTCGTCTTGTCTGCCACCACGGTGTGTGCCTTGACTGCGGCGAGGGAATGGGATTCAGTATTTAATTATAATGGATTCACTAAACCTTACTGCTTTCACTGCCGCCGTCCAGGCTGCCTGACGCCACCAGGAAGCTGGTGGAGAGAGATAACTTTTCGTTGGTGGTGAATCGATTGAGAATCCCCAGACGCCGACTGCTCCACTGCAGAGTGTTGTCCTCCGGCTCCGTGCGATCCCGCTCGCGACGCTTCGACTTCAGATCCTGGACAACGGAGAGGCAGAATACTTAGTCAAAATGCTTTCCGATTGTGTCACTTTACGTACAAACTCGCTAACCTTCTGCGGGCTTAGGGGATCGTTAAGCTCCTCATCTTGACGAGCGAACTGCGACAGGGGATCAGTGCCCTCCAGAGCCCGGCTCAGGGGATTACTGTCCACCACCTGCTCGAAAGGAATATGTCAATAAGGAACACCTAATGAATGGGCGTTGTACCATCCACCCACCGTCACCGATTGCTGCTTCAGCGGGTGCTCCAGCGTGGCCTGGCCTGCCAGATGATTCTTCCGCACCTCGTAGCTTCGCGGCACGCACACCCTGAAATAAGATGCATTATTACCAACAGTATTTGTTTATTTTCTAGAAAAGGGTACCATTCCAAGTTCGCCATGGCGTCGTGGTTGTTGTTGTCGGCATTGCAATCAGCTGTTTGCTGCCAGGCAAGGGCGTAGTTAAAGCAGCTGTTTCGGGGGTGCAACGTGTGCTGTACTCGGGTGGTGACTGTACTTTTGTGCGGTATGCCTTTTTTCGGAATTATAAGTGATAAGTTTTATTTTATGGGATTAAAATCAAGAAATATGGCACTTGGTAGCCAGCAACGATAAAATGAATAAAATAGAATTTAATTAAATCAAACATTATATATTATATCTATACAAATGTATTTTTATCTATAGTATAAGCAAAGTCCAAAGCTATATTTTTTAAACATGTAAAAGTAAACACGATTATATTTTATTTACATTTTTTTGAAATACAATTTTTTTAATAAATTATATACCTTTTTCGCGCCGATATTTTATTACAACCCCATGCTGCGCCTATGGCACCAGCGTTTTCCGAGACGAATGGCATTTTATGGCTGCGATCCACGCGAATGGCAAATCCAGCTGACAATCGAAGCGACGCGTTTTGTTTTTTGAGTTAACAAAAATCTTAAATAAGTTTTAATACCGGATTGCGGAAGCAAAAATGTCAAAGTCCGCTCTTAAACACCTGAAAAGTACATGCCGCGTGTGTGGAAAGTATGCGAGCAACAAGCGCTCGCCGAAGATCTTCGAGCGGACCAATACAAAGACGATCGACTGCATCGAGGCGATCACAGGGCTCCGGGTAATTGGACGGCTTTAAATTTTAAGAGTTCGTAGGCACTAGCATCAAATCTTTGGTATTTTTCCAGTTGGAGAACTACGGTTGCCTGCCGGATCAGATTTGCGAGTGCTGCAGCATGGAACTGGCCTCCGCCATTAAGCTGAGGGAACGATGCATTGCCGCTCAGCGGGAGCTGCTTATGGGGCTGACCGAGGAACAGCGTCAAGGCATATCACCCTTTTACCGCGCTGCCGTCATGGGCGAAGCTCTTGAGGATACGATCAAGAAGTCCCAGCCGCCCGACGATGACGAGTTGATGCAAACCTATCAGGAAATCGTGGTAGAGGAGCCCAAACAGGAAATCGACGATTCGAAGATCGAGTACGACGACAACGTCTTTTACGAGGTGGCGCAGGGCAACACCGGCGAGGATGAGGAGAACTCTCTGATCGAGGAGGCCGAATACGACTCCATCATAGCCGAAGACGAAGATCACCAGGTGGAGGTAGACGACGAGACTACCGAGCTGATTGTCGGAGATGGAGATGCCGCCGAATCATACGTTTACGACTCTGATGACGAGGTGGCCGTGCTGGACAACGTGTTGGATGATGAGTACGAGCACGAGAACATTGTGGTGAAGAAGTGCAGCCTGCCGCCGAAGCCAAAGGTCCGAGGGGACGATCCGCGACGCCGCGGTACTGGAGGAGTGTATATTTGCGAGCAGTGCGGCAACCACATTAAGGGACGCATGGCCTTCGAGCTCCATTGCCGCCGCCATCGGGGCGACAAGCAATTCGGCTGCGAGTAAGTGGCTCTTAATCTCCCCAAGAAGTGTTTTTTAAAACCGTTTCCTCCACAGGCTTTGCCAGTCGCGCTTCTGCACCACCTCGGAGCTGAAGCGCCACATGCGCAAGCACACCGGCGAGCGTCCGTTCGCCTGCCAGTATTGCGGTCGCTGCTTCACCGACTACACCACCCGGGTCAAGCATGAGCGAACCCACACCAACGAGCGCCCCTACGTATGCGGCACCTGTGGCAAGGCCTTCACCACCGGCTACATCCTCAAGAATCACATGCTGATACATTCCGGCGAGCGTGCTTACAGGTGAGTGTGGCTATTCCACCTTGAAACACAAGCAATACAAGTGTTTATACCAATCCGTTGCAGATGCGAGCTGTGCGACAAGTCATTCATGCTTCCCACTCACTTGAGCACCCACTTCCGTTCCGGCGTCCACAAGCGGCACATGGAGAAGGCCGAGATGAAACAGGTACTGGAGCAGGAGCAGAAGCGCGATCTCAAGGAGGAGGAGGAGGACAGCCTGCACATCTAGGCGGAGGAGCTGGAGAGGTAGCAATATTAAGTAACACAAGAACGACGATGGCGCACAGCCAAGGAGCATTTCTGCTAAACATTATTGTACACATTTATTATAATAGAATTTAATCTTGAATAAATCCAAGCTTCAAGTCCCAGCCAAGTGTTGTGCAACAATTTTATACGTTTCTGCGCTTCGGGGCGAATGTCAAGGGCCAGCAGCTGGTCCAAGCGTCCTTTTCTCGCCGTATTTATCAACAATTCGGGAAACTTTCAATTGATTTTTTAGATAAAGTAGTTGTACAATGCAGCCAAAACTGTGTCGCGCTTGTGGCAAATCCACAAATGTCGAAAAATCCATAAATATATTCGAGGAACATAATCAGTCTATATTGGAACACCTCACCTTGCTGACAGGGGTTTCGGTGAGTGAATGAATTACCGGTTCTTACCCCTATTTATAAACATTATTTTCATATATGAAGTTTGAAAACTGTACAGTTCTGCCGAATCTATTGTGCATTTGCTGCCAAATACGCACCAGCCAGGCCATATCATTCCGGGAGCGCTGCCTGGAGGTCCAGCGGGAGCTGCTCGAGTCGCTGAACGACGAGGACCTGCTCCAAATACCCGATGACTACAGGAGAATATTCGAGCCGGAGGACCATTCGCTTCAGTCTCAGATTAGTCTGCTAATCGTGGAAGTAGAGGATGGCGATGGCTCAGAGTCTGAAGCCGATTTAAAGGAGTCTCCCAGTGAACCGAAGCTCAACGAAAGCAGCCGTCCAATAACATCTGAAAGCAGAGAGGATGAGGAAAACAATGATATTAACAATGAGAAATATAGTGATGTGCACTACCATATGTCTGAGAGCGATAAAGAAAAGGAAGAGAAACTCGTACCAACCCCAATGTCAGCAAACACCAGGGCCAGACGAAGGAAGCCTTTGAAATCCGACGGAATATTTGTTTGCGAGGAGTGTGGGAAGCACATAAAGGGAGAGAAATCATTCACACTTCACTGCAATCGCCATCGCGGCGTCAAAAATTATGCCTGCGAGTGAGTATCATTCAGGATCCTGAGCTGAGCTTTTTAAAATATTGTATCTATATCTATATATCCTCGCAGACTCTGCAAGGACAGCTTCTCCACGACATCGGAGCTGAGGCGTCACATACGGAAACACACCGGGGAGAAGCCGTTTGCCTGTCGCCACTGTTGCCGCTGCTTCTCAGACTTCAGCTCGCGACTGAAGCACGAGCGCTCCCACACGAATACGCGGCCCTTTGTGTGCAAGGAGTGTGGCCACTCCTTTTACACCGCCTACGTACTCAAAAACCACATGCTCATACACACAGGCGAGCGGGCTTTTAGGTGTGTAGCCCTAATTTGATCGATCCCTGGAGCCCAAGTTTCAGTTTCTCCTTTTTCATTTTTACTTGCAGGTGCGATTCGTGCAATAAATCCTTCAGTCGCGACATACACCTCACCACCCACTACCGCTCAAAAGCCCACAAGCTCAGGGCAAGGGAGGAGAACAAGCTGCTTTCGGCAGAGGAATCGAAATAATAGTATTGATAAGGAGAGCCCAGTGGGCAGCAGTATTACGAACAATTTATCCTTTAAGCATATCTTTTGTACTCATCTTCGGGCAAAGACAATACCTCTAAATTATATTTGGCTTTTTTCTTATGGTTGAGATGGGTTCCTCTAGGCGCTAATTTGTACTATACACCAACGGGGTTGAGGCTAAAGCTGCCAGATCCAAAGTTGCATCCTGCTGCTCCTGATCCACCGGCAAAGGCACTTCTATTGTAAAGGCAATAGCCTCGGGCTCTCCAGACACCGATTTACCCTGCTCCGACTGGGAGGGTTCGCCCTTTAACTTCTCCACGTTGTGTTTGTGCGCATTGGAGCGGTAGTGGGTCTTCAAGTGGGTCGGACGAGCAAACGAACGCTGGCACAGCTCGCATCTGCAAAGAAGCAGACTTTGTAGAGTTAATCGGCGTACAAGCATTAGCCAATCATTAGCACCTGAAAAGACGCTCGCCCGTGTGGATGAGCATGTGGTTCTTGAGGATATACGAATTCGTAAAGGCCTTGCCGCATGTGGCACAGACAAACGGGCGCTCGTTGGTGTGGGTTCGCTCGTGCCGCAGCCGTCCGCTGTAATTGACATAGGTGCGGTCACAGTAGCGACAGGGGAATTTCCGGTCGCCGGTGTGCATCACCTGGTGGCCTTTCAGCTCGCCGGAGGAGAGGAAGCGGGCGGGACAGAGTCTGCAACAGATACTTCTTTGATGACTTTTAACTTAAGTAGAGTTATAAACTCACTCGCACTGAAAGGGCCTAATTCCGCTGTGCTTGCGCAGGTGACGATCGAAGGAGGACTTGCCGGTGATGTTGTTGCCGCACTGATCGCAAAAGAAGACCGTTAGCGGGACCTTGGGGCGCTTTTCGCTCTTCTCCGACTTCTTGTGCGGAACACGGCGACGGGCTCTTTTCACCCGGGCTGGCGAGGAGGGCTTTTCTTCCTCTTCCGAGGAAGTCATCTCCTTGATGGCCTGCTTCATGTCAGCCTCGTTGCAGGAGTCCAGATGATCGATACCATCATCATTGTCGTCATCCACCTCGTCGCCATTGCTAAGGCTCTCCAGCTTGATCATCACCTGCAAGGGACTATCTGGCGTCTGGGGATCGGGGTACTCAAGGCGCCGCTTTTGGGAGCGGGCACTACGGCGGCGGCGGTGCACACATGACTCCTCGAATATCTTCTGGCTGCTCAGGCAACGTTCACGAAAGGCAATGGCATTTTCGAGGTCCGATTGGCAGGACTTGCACATCCAGTCGGGCAAATCCGGCTCACATTGCAGCTAAAGATGGAAACAATCCCATTTATGGGGGTGTATTTACCAATTAGGATTTTCTTACTAAAACGCCGGTGAGTAAATTTATTTGCTGCAGCGCCTTCCGCGAACTGCTAGTGAACAGCTTCAGGGAATTCGAGTGGTCCGTGCTGCTGGCGCACACGCGGCACACATTTTGAAGCATTTTTAACAGGCTGCCTTAAAAATAAATACGGTTAAATTCCCAATTGTAAACAAAGACAGCCACCCACGCATTCACCCCGAAACGCCAGCAATAGCAGTCGTTAGTCAACACTGGCACTGGCACAATTCCAACAGTTATTCAAATTTAAGTTTTTAGAATTGAAATTTATTCAAGATTAAATATTCAAGATAAAAAATGTTATTTGCTTTTCGAGTTTCCCAAATCCAACCCATTTTAAAGTATAAAAGTTTATCTCCTACAGCTTCTGTAGCATTATTCCATCTTTGTGTTTCTGATTCTCCTTTGCCTTTCTCTGGTGCAATCGTGACCGAAAGTGCGTTTGCATATGGGTCTTCCTTTGGAAGGAGCGATCGCAGAGATCGCATTGGAACCGCCTCTCCCCAGAGTGGATAAGCATGTGATTCTTTAGAATATAGGCATTGGTGAATGTCTGGCCGCACTCGGCACAGACAAAGGGTCGCTCGTTGGTGTGGATCCTCTCATGCTTGAGCCTGCCCATGTAGCTGACATACTTCCTCTCGCAGAAGCGACAGGCAAACGGCTGCTCTTTAGTGTGGACGCGGAGGTGGGCACGCAGCTCGGCGGCGCTGAGAAACCGCGCAGCGCACTCCCTGGAAAAAGGGGCACTATTATTATTAGCATGCAATTTACAATTATAATCTCCATTGAGAGATGGAGACGGAGACGTACTCGCAACCAAACGGGCGTTCGCCCGAGTGCTTTCTCATATGGCGCTCGAAAACAGGCTTAGAGGTGGCATGAGATCCGCACATTTCACATATATAAACCTGATCTGCTGGCTTCGATTTGATCCTACTTCTCTGGCTTTTCCGCTGAATAGTTGCCGGTGCTGGGGCTTCTACTACAGTTGGATTAAGTGAATAAATCTGCTCTTCTTCCGCAGCCGAATCGCATATGAGATAATTATCCGAGCTGTCCTCATCGATCAATATTTGAAATGGTTTCTGAGGCACCCTGATGTCATCGTCGCTCTCGACATAGGTACTGAGCTGGAGACTCTCGGGGTTTCTCTCGGGTTTCATCTCGATCTCTCCATCCGAGACAGGCCACGGGAAAGTCTCCTCATCGCTGGATTTCCACCTTTTTTGGATCTTGATGCTGAGTTTGCGGAAGGCCATAGCCGATCTGAGATCGGACTGGCAGCACAGGCATATGGATTCGGGGGCATCGGGCAGCGGCTCCAACTAATATTTAAAATCGAATATATGTCTGCGATTCTAAGCTCTCCTTGAAACCCACCTTAAGTCCGGTTACCAAGTCCAAATGCCTCAGAAGTTTCTTATTTTCCTCGGCAAAAAGGTTCTTGCTCTTGTCGCAGATTCTCTGTCTTCCGCACAACCGACAGCAAACTCCCAACATCTTGTCAGCTTCGCTGAGCTCGACTAATTGAAATGCAAAGTGCATGAAAAATCTGTAACCCGGAATCGGAATCGAGCAGCTGCTGCGACAGTCACACGAGATCGCGTATAGGCAAGGCGCCAAAGCAGCGGATTTTTAAAAAAGGAGTTGCGTATTTTTATTTGAAAATCAAGGCAGTAGGTTTATCCAGAATCTATCTGATTACAAAAAGCACAACTTAGGGAATAAACATAGGTTCTTAGAGTTATAATTGCAAAGCGTACATTGAGATTTATTCAAAATAAAGTAACAAATATTTGGGAGAGATTTCAAAGATCAGGACAAATTACAAGATTAAAATCTTACAACAAAGGCTAGTATACATTTTATTTGAATTTCTTTAACCACAGTTACTGTAGTCTAGATGCAAACGAAAACGATAAAACACGAATCACAGATTCGTAAGTTTGTTAAATTTTTGATATATCGCAAGCGGATCCTTGGCAAGCCTTTGGTGATATCCTTGCGTGGCACTTTTAATATAATTATTGCAAAGATTTTGATACCAGAACAAGTTATATGAACTTTTTTTTTAAACTAATTAAAATAATTGTTAATAGGCACGGCGGTACTTTGATAGGTAGATTTGTTCTTTCTTTGGTAAGATAAAAATGGCTTCGTATTAGATTAGAAATATTAGAAATTATTAGAAATATATTGCAAGAAATAAGTTTTTCTTTTTAACTTAACAACTGGAAGACAATTGTAAATATGGCAATTGTAGTATGGCAAGACGAAAAATCAATAGGAAATACTGTTTATGTTTTGAGTTATTTGGTTTCAGCATTTAAGATAACGATTTCAAAAATGCGCCGTATCAGATTCATATTTGAGTGATGTCTTTGATCAAATATTGCTTATAATTTAAATCAGATTCTATGTTGATTTTGGTTTCTGCTGCAGCCTAATGCGTTTTGTGATGGCTTCCTGTGATGCCCACTTACCGAAATGACTCTCTTCCGCCGCTCAAGTCCTCCTCAAAGGTGACATCTAAAGGGACACGTCAACACAAGAGATCAATTTGTGCTTGTTCTAAATCCACTTGGGTAGAAAAGTTAAAGTTATCAGGAAAATTATCATTGTTCATGAGGTCAGCCTCGAAGGTATCCTCTTCTGGCGGCTCCGCCTCTGCCATTTCGGCATTCCGTTTGTGAGTGTTCGATATGTAGTGAGTGACCAGGTGTTTCTTCAGGGTGAAGGATCGATCGCATATATCGCAGCTGGAATGGGATTACAACTTAGTAGCCAGTTGTACCTTATTCGACGTCGAACTTACCGGAACATCCTATGGCCCGTGTGCGACTGCATGTGGGCCCTCAGGACGCAGGGCCGGGTGAAGGCCTTACCGCATTGGTCACATACAAAAGGCCTTTCGTTGGTGTGAATCCGTTCGTGCTTCTTCCGGCCAACCACGGAAAAGTAGCGACGGTCGCAGTAGCGGCAGGGAAACGGCGGCTCCTGGGTGTGGTGGCTGAGCTTGTGAGCGCGCAGCTCGTTTCCGGAGAAAAAACGCTTCGGACATTCCCTGTAAAATTCATGTTTCTAGATGTGGGATATACCTGGGAATGCTTTCATTTACTTGCACGGAAACGGTTTCTCTCCTTTGTGAGTATATTCGTGCCGCAAAAGAGCCGCCTTGTTCTTCTTCACAATGCCGCAGGTGGCGCACTTGTGGACTTGCAGCTTGGAAGGAATAGAGTACTCTGGATCCGCTTCGCCTACCTCATTCTGTGGAATCTCCGCAAGCTGCTCAGTTTCAATGTCGTTGGCGCCACCTGTGGATTCCTCGACAACTGAACTTTCCGGAAGTTGTACGACAATGTCCACTGTGTGCAATGGTTCCACAGGACCTCGACGTCGGCCGGGCCTCCTTGGAACAGTTGCTGTCTCTTCCTTTTGATCTGCCTTCAGGGCCTCCTCTTCCGCCTTTAGATTCTCCACCTCCGCCTTAAGGTTCTCCTCCTCCGCCTCCGCTTCCTTCCTTATTGGCACCCATTTCTTCTGCTCCAGGATGCAATGCTTTCGAAAAAGCATGGCCGAATCGAGGTCCGTCTGACAGCAGAAGCACACCATGTCCGGAGCACCAGGAATTGGCTGCAACTGCACACAAAAAGACGTGAATTTATGAGATCTATTTTTATTCCTGGTCAAAGCTCACTCGAATGCCGGTGATCACGTAGAAGCGCCGCAGTATTTTCTGGTTATCCACCTTGAAGAGCTCTAAGGCTTTGGGACACAGAGTACTCTTACCGCAAACCCGACACACATTAATTAACATTTTGTCTTCTTAGTGAAAAACAAACAAATTATGTACAAACAAAGTAAAGGTGGGATAAATGTCCATTCACAGCGATCGCAGCAGTTCCCAGTGCTAAGAAACGACAGAAAAGATCATTAACTACTTTGCGCTGCGTAACGGGTTTTCGAAATTTAATTTAATATGCAAATATTTATATTTATTTATTTAGACTTTCGAGCCTTTTAAGAATTCAATTACTTAGTCTTGGAGAGTTGTTGAGAATTCAATACGTTAATCCTGGAGAGTAGTGGCCATTCACCTCAAATCGTACGCAATCTCAGTGTTGAGAAGCGACAGAATCGAACTTTGTAACGGATTTTATGAATTCAAATAAAATAACAGTTTTTAAATCTCATTAAGCCCCTGAAAATTACTAATAAGTTTGTTAGCGTTTGAACTGTTTGTGCTTTATTGTGCCCGGAAGTTAGCTTAAGTTAGTATAAATGTTTAACACTATTTAAGAAATTTACTGCAGATAGAGGAAAATTTTCTACACGTCTGAGCAGTCGTTGTCTTCGTACGCCTTAATCTTACACTCTTTGATCTGCATCTTTTTGTGGAAGAGAATTGTGCTGTGCAGTGCATCCTCCCTTTCGCGAGCGATCTTTAGCTCGAGGAGATCCAGGCGCCGCTGCTCGACAAGGACGCGATAGCGATGCAGCTCCTGCTGCCTCTGACGAAAGTTGGGCAAGTGGGGGCCCGTGCTGCCGCTGTTGGTGCTGGGGCACTTCTTACACTCCGCGGCAGCGGGTGAGCTACCCTTTTTAACGGTCGTTGAGCGGCGCTTGGTCGGAGATGCCCCATCCCGTCGCGTCGCCTCTGACAACGGGGAGATGGTGGGCGTCGAAATATGAACACTAACCAGTTCGCTTCGCACGCCCTGCTGCTGCGGAGGGTTGGAGTCCATGTCCAGCATTGCGCTGTTTTTGGGGACTTCCAGCTCGCCGGAGCAGCATGAATCGGAGTCATTGTCAACGCGAAGTCCCTGGGCAAATTTCGGCGCCTCCTCACGCACCACACACGACTGCTGCGGCGGCAGACTGAAGGTCTCCAGCTTCAGGTCGGAGATTACTTTTCTGGACGTTGAACTGCGGGAAGTGCTAGCTATTCGGTCAGATCCCAGATCCTTGCTCCGCTTGTACTTAAGCGACTCATAGGAGGGCCTATAGCGCAAACCTAGGCTGGGTTTTACGGACAGCCTAATATCCATCTCATCCTCGTCCTCATCCTCTTCCGACTCAGCCTGCTTTGTAGGGCATGTAGGCTCCTTTGCCTCTTGCAGAGAAGAGGCTGAGGATGGTTGGTTGCTGCTTAAGGCCGGGTCCTTGAATAGCAACTTCTTGGCTGGCTGGGTAGATGATACTTGAATGCTGCGCCGAGGGGAGCGGCGATAGGTGACCACAGAGTCGTATATCTCCTCCTCCTCCTCTTCCTCGCTGAGCTTCCACATGACACGACGGCTGCTGCTGGACATGGACTGGCCAAAGCGCTCATCTTGAATATAGAGAGAAATTAATATTGATTTGTTTAGACAAGTGGATGGATGTAACTTGGAGCTCACCCGATTTCTGGTTCTTGTCCATGATGGCTGAATCAACTTTCCGAGCAGGCCTGCAGAAAGTTTCGCTGTAAATTTTGGGGACTACACAAATTTGGAAGATTTCTGTGTGTGTGTGTGTTCCTGAAATATTTCTAACAATTTTGTCCGTCTCGCTCTAAAGATAATCGAAGTAATGCCCGTAGCCTACTAACTAAAGATTAAAAAATCAGCGCAGCACTTGTAACTTTTTAATTATTTTCCAAGACAGAACGTAAAAAAAATATGATCAATCTCGCGGTGGTGGGAAAAAGATCAAATTGAAAGCCCTCTCAGAACTCTCTCGTCCGCTACAAATGTTGCTAGCAAAAGAGGTGGAGAAAGAAATGTAAAAAACGGGTTAAAAAGTCCGAACTGAGACGTTACTTTTTGCTACTAAAAAACAAATGTTAATTTTTTAGTTTGGATCTTTAATTGGTATTTTCATTGAGTGTATATAATTTGTCGTAAAATCTTATAGGTTTTTCTCGCTTTTGTTTATTATAAACTTATCTCCGTTTTACACGTGCTTTAAAAGTATGTTAACATTTGGCGTTCAACGAAATGACATAATTATTATACAATTTTTAAATCATTCAACTTAGGATGATGCAGCTCCTTTGGTTTCGGTTTCGGTTGTCCTCTAATTAAAATTGTTCCTTTAAAAGCATGAGGTTTGTGGACTGTTGAGTTGAGTTTTGTGATCGACTTGTGAGCTAATTTCCTGCTATGAAACCACAAAAAGTTCTTATAAATAATACACAATCTTTGGTGTGGCTTAGAAGTTGTTTTGTGGACAATATATATTAGTGACTAGCGTTCCTTTCTCCTCTTGAATCCTCGGTTCCTCATAGGCGGGGATAATTGAGCTTGACATATCGGGGGTGTTTCAGGGGGTTCGCCAAAACGGGCAGAATCTTTGGTGAGAAGAAGGATTTCGCAATAGACTTTGCGGCACTATAGTGGAGGGTATTCTCTCTCTCGCCTAGTTATTAACACTCTAAAATGTTTAGTATGATTTAACTAATTTGTTTTTTGTTGCCTGTTGCTTTAAGTACCGTCTTGAACATTGTTATTTACGCTATATGCTAGTTTTATATAAAGTATATATGCATTAAAGTACACACATGGTCATGCCCTTTGCCTTGAATAGTGGTTTATGAACGGTCTACTAACTGCCTCACTTAGTGTTAACGATTTATGTATGCCTTCTCTTCGGCGATCTAAAGCACATTTTATATATGATTCTATGATTCTTCTTGCGACTAGATTTCTGAGATATTCTATTTTTACATTTTTGGTTTGTAAAGATTCGAGTTATTTGTGAATTAATATAAATTATTTCATTATCTTTTTTGGTTTTGTTTTTTGTTTAAAGATTTTTGTACAAAAAAATTGTCATCTTAAAAATGTGAAAATTATTCAAGTTTAAGGTTTCTTAGCTTTTCTTGCTTTTTTTGTTGTTGTCTTATATTGGTTCCAATTGATGCTTAAATGTTAACAATTTTTGTATATAAAACCGTTAAGTATATGTATATATATGTATGTGTGTGTTGTATGTTATCATAAATCTTATCCTTTAGGTATTAATATATGCTACATATGTTCTTTTTTCTTTTGTTTCCGTTCTGCTTGGTTTGGTATCCATTCTCCTCCATCTCGGGCATGAGCATCTGCGGTTTCTCACTTCATTTTGAATGCGTTTAATTCTCTGATCCGATCTTGTTGTATATTGCTAACACTTTGCTAATCACCATATATAAATGTTCATCTTCATCTCCATCAGTGGCTGGTGATGACTAATCATAAGTTACTGGACGACACAGTGAGAAAACGAAGACGATGGCGTACCACACTTCGGTCAGGTAAAGGGCAATCTGCAGCGTGCACAGGCAGTACTCCAGGCGCAGTCGGTAGGTCTGCATCAGCAGCAAGTAGGAGACGCCCACGAAACAGGGAGCGGTCATAAAGACCGATAGTATGGCTGACCAACCTGAAGGCGACAGTATAAAGTAAAATAAATAAGTAGTTTGTATAATAAACTAAACTATATCTAAAACACAGCTCAATTGCTTTATATTTTATGTACATATTTCTTTGAAAGCTTCAATTAAAGATCATACAGCTTACTTTAAAAAGTAATTAATATTTAGAATGGCATTTGTTTTTAGTTAATCCTAAAATTAGATGAGCATGCCCTCTACCTCGGTCGGCCAACGAACTCATGCGTCCCATTATCAGACGGATCGTCTCGAAGACTATAAAGCTAACCATCACCGCCGAGTCCAGCGCCAGGGTATGGCCCGTGTAGCTGAGATTGATGGCCTTCAGCAGACCCATGGCCATCTCACAGCAGGCAAACATGCCGAAGTAGAACGAGTTGAGGTAGATCAACACCTCGTAGTTCATGCTGGGATTCGGCTTCTTTGGCACGAGCGGCGGCGGGCGCTTAGGCGGCATCTCTCTCTCACAGGCGGTGGCTTGGCACCTCCAAGACTACGAACTACGGTAAATTGGCCCCAAATTGATCTCCCGGATCGCTAGCACGGCGTTGCTCACGTTGGGCACTGTATTTATAGACTGACCATAATAATAACGCAGACCTGCCTGCCGTGCGGTTCGCTTGGCCATTGCAGCGGCATCACGGCATCGGCGGTCTCGCGCTTTGTCGCTGCGAACTGTGCCGCCTCTGCCGCCTTGCTGCTGTTTATTTGAATAATGTTCTGGCTGGTCGTTGTCGCCTTTTATTTGTCTCACCCACTGGGTGGTTGGTCAGCACTGACCGGCGGATGGCCTGCCCTGAAAGGTGGGACTAATTCCACTGGGGTTTACCACTACCGTAAAGGAAATTAAATTAAGAGTTCTTAGGCGAAAAACTCCCTTGGGCAAAAGAGTACCCTAAATAGGAGGGTATTATTGTTTTTGGTCAGAAGCTTGGAAAGCAGTGATTAAAACAGTTTCGACCCCATAAACAATATGTATTCTTGATCAGCATCAACAGGTAAGTCTTTCTAGCCAAGTCGGAAGCAAAAAGATATGGTTTTTTAAATTTGATAAAATTATATATAAAAAATATCGTTAAAATTTTCTAAAATTTACAAACATTTGGATCTTTTAAAATGACAAATTTAGTATTTATTAATTTTTTTGATTCGATGCAATGATCCTAAGGCAAACTGCAAGAGTATAAAAACTTCGGGTGCTAAAAAAGAATATATTAAATGTAATATTTATACATTTTTTAAATATTTTTCTTTAGTATCTAAGTAATAAAAGTCTACAAATTTAAAAGATATAGGTGCACATAATATTCTGACCATTAATATTTTACTATTGTCTCTGGGCATATAAAGTGTGGAAAAAATCATATTATTCTACATCAAAAGATCATTTCTGACATTAACAATATAAAAAAGAAAATAAATATAATTTTATTCTCCCTGCACCCTCATGTATACTTTGATTTATTTATATTAATACACATATTACAAGCGAAATACACTCAATAAAATGTTTTAATTTAAATTTAAGATTAAAGTTTCCTCCCAACATTCTCAATGCTAACAAAAACACACATGGACTCTTGGCGAACAGTGTTTAGTGTGTAGGGCATAATTGTTAACTGAGACCGAACGGACCGAGAGCCCTCTCATTTGGCTGTTCTAGCGCCAGCCTAACGTGTCCGCAGTGGCCCGTTTATATTACATTTGAATTAGAAGTGTACATTGCACCTAGGGGACACCAGCAACAGCAGCAACGGTATTGCACGAGCTTGCAGTTTGCATATAATTTTAGACACCATCACAGCGGCTGCTGTTATAAAAAGATCAAAACGAGCGAGTCCGAGGCGGAGAGTCGGGACCAACATCGCAACTACGCCAGCAGCAGGGAGGCTACGCCGGCGGCCACAAAGGCCGGACAAAAGAATGCAAACCAAAGAAATTCAAATTAAATGCAGCTCTGCTTTTGATAGAATCGGTCGAGTCGAGTCGCGCCTCGCCGCGTCGCGTTACGTTACGATGCAATGCAGTTTCCGCGGTCGCGAGAAAGATCTGTGCGGATTATATAAGTTGATATAAAGGTTCAGTACGTACCTTGGGGAATATCCTTCCTCCAGTGTCAGCCCAAATGGGTTTGTTTGGGTTCGGGATTCGCGATCTTAGTGCTGGCAAGTGAATCCTTAAAATGGTCGAGAGGGTGCGGTTCGGTTGGCTTAGTCTGTCATCAAAATGGCCAAGCCTGGAAGGCCTTGGCGTATCGCTGGAAGTGAAAGTGCCACAGGAAGGTGTCTCGTCGTCTTCGTCGTAGTTGTCGCTCAGCTATTGTTTCAGCCTCCTCGGCTTTGTATGCTCCTCCTCCTCCTCCACCTTTTCTTCCTTCTCCTCCAGGAGGAAGGATTGCTAGAGCTGGCTTGGTCTTAATCTCGATCTTGGTCGTTGTCGTGGCGGCGGCAACGTGGTTTATCAACTGCTAGGTATATGTCACGGGGCGACACATTGTACAAATGAATATGCTGGCGTAGACTAGTTCAGCACCTTGTAGGGTGATCATTAAGGCACTCAGAATAATTTCGAGTTTGAGAACATAGGTTTGAAAACAACACAAGTAGATAACAATAGCAAGACTGGGCAGTGTTAATATTACGGATGCGGTTGCTTGCCAGCCTGCAAAAATTAAGGAAAAAACATTTTCAATAAACTGGGGTAAAGGTGAAATCGGTCTGTGAAAGACTATAAGAGCTAAAGGTTTACAATTAAATTCACAATCCAAGCAACAATTAAGCTAAGATGACAAAAAGTTGTTTTGATTTGCCTATTGTTTTTAATTGTTAAATAATTAATTTTAGTCAAAAGCTTGCAAAGCTGTGAAAATGCCATTTCAGACATCATAAACCACATATTTTCTTGATCAGCATCAACAGGAGAATTGTTCTAGCCATGTAGCTATAATCGATTTTAGATTCGATGCCTTGATCCTATGGCAAATTTTGAGGGTATACACATTTCGGCTTTCCGAAGTTTATTTCCTTTCTTGTTAAAAATCTTTAAAATTTTAAATTTAACAAGGTTATCCCTTAAATATTTATATTAATATACATTTTCTTGTCTGAATCAATAAATGATTTGCCTACCCCAACCGAACAGCTCAATCTGTATACACTTTCAATTTCCAAGAAAAGAAACTTAAACGACATGTGTTTCAGCTTAAGGAAACAAAAATTGGAGCTTTTCCTTGAACATTCCTGGCAAAGCATGGAAAAAGAGAGCGGTTGCCGACAAGTTTCAAAGCGAGCGGCCCCTCTAGTGCGAAAACAATGCCATATATCTCGAAGTTTATTGCTTGTTAATAACAAAATTCAAGAACTTTATCTATACATATAAAAATATATATATTCTTACATATATATGGAATGATTCACGGACAACTATGGTTTCATTCAGATTCCGATATTCTCATTTAAATTCCTCAAAAAACTAACACAAAAATTTGCTTTGTAGTGGCTCGCAGAGATTTTAGTGGCTTATCTCAATTATAGATACTTTGATAGATTCCCATTTAATATTGTTTAATGGGCCAGAAGGGCAGCATTTCAACCCCCAACCCACTCCTGCCGCCCGAAACGTTTACACTCATCCGGGTGATGACCATAATTACGCATACGCCGTGTGGAATACACATATATATCTATGTATATGTATATATGTATGCACATGTACGACCAAACGTTTATGGGTTATAGCCTCACCGGGCACGGGCAGTGGGAGTGGGAGCGCCGCCTGTCGCCACTGGGACCGGGAAAACAAATAATTTCGCCATGTCATCATCGGTGGGGCAGATTAATCTCAACAACAAAACATTCGGGATACTCACCACGATCGCTGAGACTGCTCTTGCGGCCGAAGACGATGCGCAGGGTCTCGATGATGCACAGGGAGAGCAGGATGCCCGCCTCGCGGGACAACGCATTCTCCCCGTAGCTGAGATTGATGGCCTTCAGCACGCCCACGCCCACCTCGAAGGCGGCGTACATGCCGAAGTAGAACGAGTTCAGATACATGAGGATCTCGTAGATGAGGCTGGCGTTCATTGTGGCCGCTACTCCCTGTCCGCGTCCGCGATCGCAATCGGTTCCGTCGCTCCCGAGGTGCTGCGCTGAGATGCGCCCTCAGCCGCCGGATGTCACCTGGGCAGTTTGGAGCAGCTTCTCCAGCTCTGCCAGCGATAGCAGCAGTATCAGCAGCAGCAGCAGGTGGCTCGCCTCCCTTACGACAGCATCGGGGGGACTGGGTCTCGACGGGTTGCTGGATGTAGATGCGGACGGTGGTTGCTGCTGCTAGTGGCGCTCTTGGTGTATTTTTAATTGCGGTCTGCTCATATGTATATATTTATGTATATTTACTTATCGCCCTCACCTCCACTTTCTGGCTCTTCCTCTTGCTCCCTGCTATTGTTGTTGCTGTAGGTGCGTTGTCATGGGGAGTCAGTGGATAGCGGACATAAGTGGGCCGTGCTCCGCGGCGACAACTCTATGCTAATATTAAGTATGTGCGTTCACGTTTATTTATACGCGTGTGCGATGTTGTGGGCTGCCAGTAGTCGGTTGCTTGTTGGCGAGACGAGAAGCACATAGAGGGGCTTATATAAAAACTCTGCCCATCGGATGGAGCCTCCCGCGCTAGATATTTTCGATTTTCTTCCTCTTCCACTGGACATTTGCAAGAACGGTCACTCTGCGCCTGGCCTCACGACTCAGCGCACTTAGCAATCGATAACTATCGAATAGCAATCCATAAACCTTACAGAGGGAGTTGCGTTGTCCTTATCGGTCAGGTAGATTTATTCTATTATAAAACAAAGATTTTTCCAAACCCGAATTGAAAAGAAAAACATTGTATCGTCCAATTGGGAATTGAAATTTTCCCAAAGCGATAGTATCGGTTATCATCTGACTTTTGCTCAACTCTATTGCAAGGAGGCGGTCACACTGTAGGCTGTTTTTGAGTTTTGGAATTTGTTCTATTTACCGTAAATAATTCTGATTTTTGCAATGCCGGCGGACCAGATCCTGTATTCCGATAAGTACTTCGATGACAAGTACGAATACAGGTAGACATGGTATTTACCGTTGCAGACATCTTGTACTAATTACATTAATCTCCTGCAGGCACGTAATTTTGCCTGCGGATCTGGCCAAACATGTCCCCAAGGCCCACCTAATGACTGAGACGGAGTGGCGCAACCTGGGCGTGCAGCAGAGTCCTGGATGGGTGCACTACATGGTCCATGCGCCGGAGCCGCATGTGATTCTCTTCCGTCGAAAGCGCGTCGAGGAGGCGCTGCCACAGGTGGCAGCTGCGTCTGAAACACAGAATCGCGCAAATGTGTGGGCCTAAGACGGAGCCACACTAGATTATCGCCACTCAGGGAGTCTCAAGTGCTCATGCAGTATTTCATAAGTTAGCATCAGGCATCCTGATGTAAAATTAGTTTCCATAGCTTTAGGAGCTGACTAGTTCAAAGAAACCCATACAAACATACGATACGATGTTAATTTCATTAGTTTATTTACCTAAAATACAATCGAAGCGTACGCCAAGTGTACATAAAGCTAAAAGTGGAGGTTGTTAATTAATTTGTCTTATTGTAGCAGCGCCACACCGCCGGCACCAGGTGGTCCGTCCAGTTGTCGTGGGCAAGATTGCAGTTCTTCCGGGCGTAGTGCTCCATGGCGTACAGTGACATCAGCATACCGTTGCCCGAGATTAGGGAGAACCACAGGAAGACGTTGCCCAGCACCTTGGGAGCGCTGCGCATGAGGAACACCAGCGAGACGCCCACAATCCCAAAGAAGAAGAACATGACGGGGAAGAACATCTGCAAGGCAAAGCCGAGAATCTGCTCGTGCACCACCGCGGAGATCATGAACACAGCCAGCGAGGCGGCGAACTTGGAGCCCCGGAACACATGCACGTACATATCCTTGTAGACATACTCGTACAGCCAGTCATGGACCACCACATTCCAGTTCCTGTAGTACGCATCGTACGTGTGAGACGTCCACCAGTCCTTGTAGAACATACGATCGCCGAAGCGCAGCAGTTCTGCGGTGAAGTTCAGCCACGAATGTAGGATCAGGTAGAAGCCGCAGAGGAAGATCACTTGGCAGGGCAGCAGCATTCCGAATAGCTTAAGAATCAGCTTCGAGGCGTTCATCGGCTCCAAGCCGTACTGCCCGAAGTGCTCGTGGATGTGCCGCTCGTGAATAAAGGCGTAGAGGAATGCAATAGCCACCACCTCCAAAAGGCGAGTCAGGGCGAACTTCCAGCGGATGTGCGAGGTGCGTGGATAGCTGTCCCGGTAGATGAGAGTGGGGGCAAACAGGAAGTAGATGTAGCAGCTTAAAGGTGGGACAAAAGGTCGTCCCGTGGGCTTCTCCTCACTCTCCTGGCCAGAATCCTCCTGTTTCGCTTTCCCCGCCAGTACTCGAGCCGCATTGTATCTGACGAATGCGTGCATCTTCATCAACAGGCGAGTGCTCTCCAGTAGCAGGACACAACCACTCACGAAGGGCAGGTCGAACTTCAAGCAGAGGGAACTGGCCACAAAACAGAACACCAGCTGGGAGCTGACGTACAGGATAAGGCAGCTGTGCGACCAAAAGTGCTGAAGGGAGCCTGTAAAGAGGGAAAAGAAGCCATTAAAACTTATTTTGCTGATAACTTTTAAATGCAGTATGTATATGTTTTAGCAGAAAACAGCTCTTATCTTTTTTTAAATATAAAAAAAACCAATAATTCTTAGAAGATTAGCGGGGCTTATCACAAAATTTGTGTAAAAGTCTTTCAATTAAATACACATCTATCATATTATGTGTCAATAAAGTGAGAGTTTAATCGTTTAAACTCGCTGGCCTTTAACTCTTATCATTATTTGGCTTAAATGAATTCGTCACCTTATTATGGTTAAGTGCCTAATAAAAGTTATTTACAAATTCCCCAAAAATTAAGGCTGAATTTCTGCGTCACCGAGAAATATTTTTGATGAAGCACCTTTTGTTTAAGTGCTTTATAAACCCCTTTAAATTATTAATTAACCAAATTCCAAAATGAACCAAATGGCTACAAAGGTTAAAACGTAAAAAAAAAATTAATACAATTAAAACTAATAATCCTTTACAAATAAGATGGAATCAAAGAAGCTTTCACTACATACTTGTAGTCCTTTGTCCTCTCCCTCTTCCTATTACTTACTGTGCGGCTTCAGCTTGTGCCTAACTAGCGCCCACCCTCGGAAGGCAAAGTAGAGCGCCAGGACAAAGACATGCTCCAGCAGCCAAGTGCCCATCACCCAGTGAAGGCGCCTCAGTCCGCCCCGGAATGTGCCTAGGCCAAGGTCTATCCGCCCATCCACAAAGTAATCGTGGCAGATCACGTTCAGCAGGAACATGATCAGAATAATGTAGAAGATGTGGTAGATGGTGCGCATGTGCTCCACCTGCAGCAGCGCCGTGAGATACGATTCCCGCGCCACGAAAACCTTTTCGGGCAGCCGTCGCCTCTGCTTTTGGCCGGATTTGTCCGTTTGGTGCGCCGGCGTCGTCGTTGCGGTGGCTCCTCCATTAGCATGACCATTTGGTGAGTCGCTGACGTCCGCGGGTGCTTTGCTGGTGACGCGATTGTGCCAGGTACTCTTGGGATCGGATCTCCCAAAGTTGGGGAACTCGTGGGCCCGCAGCTCCTGCTGGCGCAGGTCCTGAAGCACGTCCTCCACCATGCAGGAGAGTCGCTGGTCAAAGTCCCGAAGCATCTTGGACTGGAACTTTTGCAGCTTTTCGCGCACAAAACTGAGGTCGGGCAAACTGGCCTCCTCCTCCGCCGCCTCCTTCCGCTTCTCTCCGAGCATCTGTGGCTGCTTCTCTGTGGCCATGACTGGGAGCTAAATGCTGTCTGCGCCCTTTGTTCTTTGTGGCTAATCCTGGCCACTTGTGTGCTTTTATAGCCGCGTTACTCAACCGATCTCGGCGACTGCCCCCGGGGACGTCTGTTTGCACAATGTACGCAGCTAAGAGGCTTGCTGGCTCAGCTGGCTGTTTTCAAATCCGCGATGATAACGGCGCTTGGCTGACTAGGCGGGCAGGGCCGCCGACAAAAGGGGGTAATTTATTACAAATAATAATTAATTATGAATTATAAATTATAAATAATAATGACAATGTTATATGTTTTATTTTATTTGTTCTCTTTTATATAAAAATTCCCTTGGTGAAATATATAGTACATATCTATGACACGCCACTGTGATCTCTCCTCCGTTCTCTTAGTCACTCTCTTCGTTTGATCGCTCGCCTGATGATCGCCCGCGACACTGAGACCTAATGTTAAGTGCGCTACAATTGTAATTGAAATACATTTGGTTTAATATCTCGCACTTTGAGCAAGACGATTAGCTGTCAACGGCACTTTAATCATTCTATTCTACGCCACCAAGCGCTGATAAGCCCATCTGTCCTGTCCCTAGCCCGGTGCACATGCACTCGATTTGTTTACATGACGCTGACCCCGATTGCATGTGCTTCGGTACATTGAGCACAGTGGGTTGAGAGCTTTGGAGAACGGTACATTTCCATTTGACTAAATAATCAGCTCAACATATCCACGAAACTTCTTTAAATATAAGTCAAGTAGTCTTAGCTTTATATTATTAAATCTAACTTTAAATAAGTCTGGGAACATACATATACTAAAAGCTAATAAATAAACATTTTCAATTAGTGAACATATTCGTTAAATACATTTCCAAAACACATGCATAAGTATTTTGAAAATTATAGAAAATTTAAATTTAAAAGAATTTAATTTACTTTGTAACTCTCTGATTAAAATTGATGTTAGAACATTAATTCTTAAATCAATAAATTAAATAATTAAATAATTTTATATTAAAAACCCTTCTTAAGCCCTTATTGTTCTAATCGAAAATTAAAAACAGTACAAGTTTAATACTTGGCGACACATACTTTGGGTGCACACTGACATTGCTCGTTATTATTTGCCTTTATCTAAGTTCATATGCCCCATTGATAGAGTATCATAAAACGGTTCAGATTAGGCAAGTGAAGTTATCATTTTATGGCTAAGCGCACCTGTGATCATGATGTACTTACAGTCTGATAATCTAATTGTAAGAATGTATTACGTAATTTATAAGCACACATGCTACTTTTCACTACAATTTATTTAATGTGTGTAAATATATACTTAATCTTGTATTACTGTAAAAAATAAATAAAAAAA